>JABFEA020000044.1:4557314-4584380 GCA_019775915.2 Cyphomyrus plagiostoma
GGGCAACTTAGCTCCTGGGATCATTGGAACACGCAAACCCCTCCACCACGATAAGGTGTCGGCTCCAGGAGGGGGACTTTTAACTAGTAAAAACTGAATTCAGGATATTTGCGGCCAAAGTACAATGGAAGTCAATGGGAATATAAGACCAGTAAAAATTGAATAATGGAACTCTACAATACAAATTCTTACTAGTAAAAATACAATTCTTACTTGTAAGAATTGAATTGTGGATATCTTGAATTCATATTCTTACTAGTAAAATTTGTATTTTTACTAGTAATAATGTAACTTTTTCTAGGAAGAATTAAGTTATGCCCAGTAAGTCTCATGTTAATAAAAGACAATTTTGCTTTCCTACATTCTATAGTGCACTTCGGGCTGTAGTCAGCTATGCTACTTTCCACTGTCCTTTTATTATTATCTTATCTATTTTTACTAGTATGAATTACGGAGAGTACGCCCTGTGCTAATAAAAAACAATTTGGCTTACCAAAGGCTAAAGAGCACACTTTCCATAGTTCCCCTACTGAATGAATTGCAGAGATGTAAAGTGCCTTGACATTATAATGTCGCCATTACACCCCATTACAGGGACGATAATAATAAATGGAATGTGGAAAGTAGCATAGCTGACTACGACCCAAACCGCAGTACAAAATGGGTCCAATCTTTTCAATCAGCGCAATGATCTTGGCCACTGCACTCACCTGTTCAATGAAAGATTCGTCATTCATTCCGTTCACCATCCGCGTTCGCCACCTGCTGGTGGACTGAAGTACGGCTGTCTGAATGAGGCGGTGGGCATAATATTATTGGATTTGCATCAAATATCATTAATTAAATATGCGCCCTCAGAGCGAAAAAATATTCGAGGATATCTGTGAAGTGAACCAATCAATGAACAAACTCAGATGAATGGATTCACTGAAAAAAATGACAATTTCCATCTCTACCGCAGGAAACAGGATTATAATTATTAACATCCCCTCATGGCACACATTGAAATCATCTTGCTTATTTGTTTATTTGCCGTTAGATTCTGCTTGCATTACCTTTTCTTTGTCACTAAAGCTTTCTAATGTCTCAATTTTGGGAATTACAACAGCTGGGTCTTCTGAAGATTAAATGGTGGCAATGTACAAGGTTTTCTTTAATAGTCATGTTTACGTAGTACAATGAAGTCTGATGCGGTTTTCCAGTTTTGATAATACTTCACTCCACGATTTTAGGAGTAATAAAAAGATGCTGGTTTAGTTGATAACAGTGAATGCAATCACGCGAATGTAATATATTACTTAATTAATTAAGAGTCGTGACGAAAATATTTATAAAGTTAATTCTACATAATAAAACTACAGTCGCTGTCAGCTTGCATGGTTTTGCATTTTGATTGGCTTATTGTTAATGATGCCGTATCCATTGGGACTCACTGAATGTCACCGCACACTGAAAAGGAATGTAAACATTACCTTATATCTCGGAGGGGACTACTATTTCCAAATAGTAGACTGTACAGTTATCATTTGTTCCTTGAATATCGGGCAGCATTCCGATATATTATCTAGTTACCTAGTCATACCTGAATTTATAACTACTTTTGAGTGCCGTTCAAAAGTCATTTGGCTAGTTTATAACTAATTCTGTTGTAATACAGTGTCTCTTTAACGACCCCAAACATTCACACTGCGGATTTTTTCTCAGTCGCGTTTCCCATTACGTAATGTTGCAGTTGCACAACCTCCAACATAGATGGCAGAATGTCTCACATCGCAATATGTCTCCAGGACAATATATGGAAACTTATATGGTCTTGCCCATTGGCTTCTCCGCTCATCCGCCTCCAGACGTTCGGCCAATAAGAAATGGCGTTAATGGTGCCATGTGACAGTGTTGCTGGGCAGAGAATACAAAAACAACAACAGCGACCCTTTAACTCCGCAGTTTGCACTAGAAGTTGTCGGGTTGGTGGTTTCTGCGTGGGAATAATTCAAAGGTAGTTTAATTGCGCATCTTTAAAGCGAACGGGTTTTATATGTTTAAGTACATTAAAATAGCGCAGAATAATGTTTTATCTGTACATATTAATGAATAATGTGGCTTTAGGCTTCAGTATCGATCGCAGATTGCAGGCTAACTTTAGCTATGAAACTGGCTTTTGATTAGTTAAATGGCTAACATGCTAATGATCGAAGTTTCTGCATATATTATTTAACGTCCACATTATTAACATTCGTTTTCTGAGCTTTAAATATACATACTTTTTTTTCAAAATACTTTTGTATGAAGAGGATTCAATGCACGCAGCAAGCTTTCTGCCTGGGCGTATTTAAAAATAGAAATTAAAATAAGTAGTTAAAGGCGAGTTCGGAGGGGGCGGGATGCGCGGTATGGGGGCCTCGCTTGGCATGTACAGGCATGTTATTGAAGTTTTCGCTTTGCCGTTGTTGACTCTGTTTCATTTGGATGAAGTTTGACAATTTCCTGAAATCCTACTTTTGTGTTTGATAGGTCACGGGATATATAAATATATATTTTTTTTAATTTTCTACATTGCACGCTTTTCTCAGCCGAATAAAAACCATGGCAACCGAATGCGAGGCATGGCTTAACTCTAACCCCGTGGGTAAGTTAACGGATCGGCCGTGTGAGTCGCGTTGAAACGCAGGTTTTTCATTTTATTCTATTTAATTTACTAATGTCTGCGAGGTGGTCCACTGCACATGGTGTGAAGTTCAGGAGCACATGTCCCCCTAATGATGGGAGTCATTAAGGAAAGGGAGGCGTAGGGTAGACATGAGGAACAGGATGCGATGGTACCTTCCTTTTCTCCCCCCCCCCCCCTTTCCCACGCGGTAAAATTATTTTTTCAAAAACTATAAAAGGTTTAATCTGAAAACTTCAAAGTAATTATGACGTATTTTGCTATTGTCAATACATTATTCAGTATTTAAGCAAAAATAAAATTCTGGTTAGCTCTGTTTTGTTCATGTTACTGTTTATGTTAAATTGTTGTTACTTCTTCGGTATTATGTATGTACCACGTACATTTTACAAATCTGTAATGACGGATTAATGCACCTAGTGTGTATATGTTGTCTGTATATATGTATTTTTTTTAGTTTGTATCAATGATGCTCATTAAAATCTCCAACTCTATATAGATATTAGAAATTAAATCTAAGCAAAACTTTTATTTAAAAAAATTGTAACATGGTGTTATTTCAGCTTTATTCAAGGCCAGTTAAGTCGTATTTTACTGCTTGTCAGTCCAGTATTATCAGTCGATAAAGGTTCTCTCCATCTTTATTGCTAACAAGCTGGCCTATGAATTATATCATTCTTTAGGGGATATTGGGAGATTTTTGTCTGCTCTTGTGAAATTTTGAGGCTCAGGTTCATTTTGACCCCCTCCCCCATAGAGGTAGACAATTTGAGCGACTCCTTCCTGTCTGGGGATGAGGAGAAGGCGGGATCCAGGCCGGTGGACAATGAGGTCAATGGCAACTGGATTTCTGCGCCCAGCATCCATGAGGTCAGGGTGAAAGCCAAGGCCAAGCGACGGCTGAGGAAGAACTCGTCCAGGGACTCTGGCCGGGGCGATTCCCTCAGCGACAATGGCGACAGCATCCGTGGCCTCCAGGTCCCACCCACCAGCCCCAAGAGCAAGCTGCTGGACAGGAAGTCTCGACTGGGCAAAGGGAGGGGCCTGCCAAAGAAGGGTACGTGCTTTTTATCTGTACTTGTTGGCGGTTGGAAAGGCTTTCGGCTCCGCCTCCTGTCAAATCAAACTCAGTCATTAACCAGTCTTCTAACACGGCGCTTAACGCGGGACCCCACTTAGATTCTGTCACATCAGCAACATGCTGCTGAGTTTAGGAGATTTTACCCCCCCCCCCCCCCAGATTGTCAGGGATTTGTTTACATGTGGTCCAGCTGACACTGGGCCTGTTGCTAAGTGAGATTTGACACAAATAAGCTGTGAATGGAACCCGAGCCCTTCATGCATATCAGTCTCCTTCCTCTAACGTACATTTCAGTATGTGAACTGAAGGGTAACTTTTACGTCATAAAGAACTGTATTGTGTAATTACAGCCCTGTTTCCAGAAAAGTTGGGACGCTGTCTAAAATGTAAATACAGCAGAATCCAGTGATTCAAATTGAGCATATAATTATCATTAAACAATAGTATTTCAGTTTCAACATATGATGTTCTCTTTGTTATGTTTACAGTTTATATGAGTAGTAAATCATTGCATTCTGTTTTTATTCACATTTTACGCAGTGTCCTAACTTTTTTTTTTTTTTTTTTTTGGAAAGGGGGTTGTGATTGTAATGCAGTAAGGTGTGAACACAGACAGCTCCATCACTCTGTGGTTTGCGTTTAGGAGATGAGATGTTTCTTTGCGGTCGGAATTGTTCCGCCCGAGGTTCTCGTGATGTTACTGGGTTTCTAATGACACCCTAAACCGCAGCAGCTAAGGTGTGGAGCTGGGAGATGGTTATCCTGAGCGCTTTGCTTTCATTCCTAGGCTATGAAACTCGCTGCTTATGTAAGAGGCGCTTTAATAAAACTCCCTGGACTTTGTGCCAGTGGTGGTTGGTTTTGTTTTCTGTGGTGCAGATTAGCCTGTGGTGCAGGTATGTCTGAATGATGGGGGGGCACTAACAAGGCAGCAAATGGACAATCAGCCCTGAAAGCTGCAGCCCTGACAGGATAAATAGGAAATACAGAAAATCACATGATTGGTGCTCCAGCCTGATGTTTGTTTAGCGATCAGCTTGAGGGAGCCGCTTCTTTACCAAAGTGCACTGTACATCTACAGCGTAAAGTGCTGTTCGGTCCTTCAGGGCTGCCTTTGGAAAATGGCTGGTTTGTTTATCTGATGGGTTTCCTAACTCTTGTTGTGTAAGTACAGACCAGTAAAGTGAGTTTTCTTTTCCTCCAGGTGGTACTTGACAGAGTAAATGTATTGTTTGATTATTTTAGTATACAGACTTCTGTGTGCTATGTATTAACTAAATGCTGGCTTGTCGCAATGGGATTTTTCTGATAGCTGGTGATTTTGTTTACCTTGAAGGCGGCTGTGATGGATTTCCTTGTTCTAACATTTGATAGGTTCTTTTTGCTGTCAGACACACTGAACATTTTGCAGATAAATCAGCTTTCTGGTTTGAGGTTCTAGAGTTTAGCTGCTGTTCAGCGATTGGTTCCCATGAACATAGCTAACCACTTCATCCCACTATTAATGGGTTTAAGGCAGCGGTGGCCAATCTTATCCGCAAAGGGCCGGTGTGTATGCAGGTTTTTGGGGTAACCTGTAGGTCAGCTGTTCAAACCCAGATGCGAGGAGGACTCAGCCAATCGGTCCTCTATTAGTAAAACAATTAGGGAGCTGCAGCGAAAACCCGTACACACAGCGGCCCTTTGCGGATAAGATTGGCCACCCCTGGGTTTAAGGGATCAGGCAGTGGCACTGTGAAGGTGTATTTAAAAAAAAAAAAAAAAAATCCTGCTTTTTGTGTTTGCATTTATGCTTGCTAAACTAGGAGAGAGGGAAATATTGTCCGTAGTGTCCAAGAACCCAATTAATACATCGGCCTAGACTTTTTATTTTTTCCTGTTTGGCGTCTTCAAAAGGAGGTCTAATCATCTCCTCTGAAAGCCACCAGAACTGTCATAGATTCACATGTAATATTTAGTGCACATGTATATTTTTAGAAGGAGACACGCAAGAGCGGCTGGGCATGACAAAGTACCAGAAAATACAAAATCCAAACCCCAGAGCCAATTTCGGACATAGGCCGTCGGGTGGGAGGGGTGCGGCCGTTCTGGCGGAGTCCTCACTGGAAGACTGAAGGGCTGAGTCTCTGTTCTGTCCACAGGAGGTGCTGGGGGAAAGGGAGTTTGGGGACCTCCTGGGGAGGTGTATGATTATGAAGAAGTCGATGTCAAGGACCCCAATTACGACGAAGATCAGGTATTGCATGCATCTCAGAGGAGGGGGTCAGTGTTGGTTTCAGACGTATGTGTACATCTTGCTCCCAGTTTCTGGCTTAGGGTGGGACATTGATGGTCATTTTGCTGTGGGTTATGGGGAACAGCGAAGGAGGCCTGCTGATACAGCAGCTTGTCTCCTAGAGAAAATCACTTGAACGTTTTATGGCGGCTTAATCTGTTTGAATGCAAATGCTGCTGCAACGTTACCAAACCGTCAGCAGTGACCCTGTGACACATCCTCTACAGGAGAACTGTGTGTATGAGACCGTGGTCCTGCCGTTGGACGAGCGAGACTTCGAGAAGACTGTCACCCCCATCGTGCAGGAGTACTTTGAGCACGGGGACACGAACGAAGTCGCGGTGAGTTTCCTGCCGACCTCGACCGGCTATGCCGAACGGCAGGAGTTGACAGGTGGGTGCATGTTTATAGCATACCACTGCTGAATTTAATTACCCCCTCATCCCTTTTAGATAAGAAGGAACTTTTATCCAGTAGCACAAAAAGAGAAATAAATGCAACAAAAGATACAAAAGCTCTTCGTGCCCTAAGCTTCCTGAAGGGTTGAGTGGTTGACCGTGTTAGGTTGTGAAGTCTGTTTTCCACCAGGTAGAACATTCTAGTAAGTATCCAGATCTCGTTAGTCGTGACCGGGGTTTAGTTTGCTGCTTCGAGGGCCTTGTCAACAGGAGAGCCAGGGCCAGTAGCTGGCTGACCTCGGCCACCCCGTCCCCCAGGAGCTGCTGGGTGAGCTGAACCTGGGCCCGATGCGGAGCGGCGTGCCCACACTGGCCGTGTCCCTGGCGCTGGAAGCCAAGGCCAGCCACCGCGAGCTGACGTCTCAGCTGCTGGCGGCACTGTGTGGCCGCGTGTTGACGCTCGCCGACGTGGAGCACGCCTTCGACGGGGTGCTCAGGGAGCTGCCTGACCTGGTGTTGGACACGCCGGATGCCCCACAGGTTAGCAGCTGGGGGAAGGGAGGAGAAGGGGAGGGCTTGAGGGTGAGAGGCAGAGAGGAGGGTTTTCTTGCTGGGGGGGGGCAGAGGAGCTGGTAATTAGTGCCTGTGGCTATGGAGCTGGGTGCTTGGTTATGTGCGGGACCCGCCAATGGTCAGCCATCTCCCTGTTGACGACCGGCACCCTGGTCAGAGACGAGTTCTCAGCGATTCCCTTTCACCGTACGAACACAAGAGCTGCCACCATTGTCCGTGTGTCATCGGCCAGCCGTCTCAACACGGCTAGTCGAGTCCCCGGGCCATGGAAAGGGCTGTGGCGCTTTCAGGCTCTGCGCACAGACAAAGGCTGCTGAGGGCCGGCTTTGTTCCTCACAGGAGCACGAGGCCAGCCTCCTCCTGCCTGGATTGTGGCGGGAGAATAGCCGTGCAAACAAATGCGCACGCCATGTCACACCATCTATGAAAGGGCTGTCTAAACACCTCCCTCCCTTTTGCGTTTTATGGAGGGTACATGAAATGTCATGGCAGCGCTGCTGAATTCTCTCTCTGATTTTAAAATTCTGAGCATCCCATCGGTGTGGAGTGGTACTCCCTGAATTCAGTCAAGGGCCGGTGTTTGTACGACCTGTTTGCATTTCAAGGTAACCCTAGTGTGTAAATGAATACTATTTACCAGCTCGTTTCTTTCTCTTGCAGCTTGTGGGCCAGTTCATTGCTCGAGCCGTCAGGGACCAAATCCTGTCCAAGAGCTACATTGACAGTTACAAAGGCAAAGTGGACTGTGAACACGCCAGGTATCTCGTATTCAAAGGCCCATCTTCATGGCTCTTTGGATCTAGTTTTGTAACCCCTCACTGACTGCACGATAATTGCCGGAAGGTTCTCGTATCGCATTGGTTGGGGTGATACTGAATGTCTTGTTATCCACTGATGCTCGTTTGTGGGGTCCGTCATATGACCGCTGGCTGATCTGATTGGCTGATTGATTGACAGGGCGGCGCTGGACAGGGCAGCTGTGTTACTGAAAATGAACAGGGGGGGCCGACGCATAGAGAACCTGTGGGGGAGCGGTGGGGGCCAACGCAGCGTCATGCAGCTCGTCAGGGAGGTGAGGACACGATTTCCCAATGATCTGAGCATATTGCTAGTCGATACAAGGGCAGCTCGGTGAGAAATGCAGTTCCCTCACAACCTAAAGGTTTGGATTCAGGTCAGCGTGAAGCTTGCATATGCTCCTCCTCATACAGGGGTGTGTTTCCCAAAAAGAAGAGTTGCTAACAACGTTAACAATTTACGTTTCACTGTAACCAGGCACCTAAACGGTTCCAACTATGGGACCTGTTGGAAAATATACCCCAGATTTCTTCCAGGTACTGCAGGTTCCTTGCAAGATCCAAAAATATGCCGTTAGGCCTCTCTAAATTGCCTGTAGTTTTATTTCATTTGTGTGTCCTGTGATGGACTGGCATCCCACCCGGTTTTGTTCTGCCTGCTCCCGTCGCAGGTAAACCTCCTGCTGAAGGAGTACGTGCTGTCGGGTGACGTGGTGGAGGCAGAGAGGTGTCTCAGAGAGCTGGAGGTGCCACACTTCCACCATGAGTTTGTCTATGAGGTACGGTTGACATTTCTGTGCTTTTATGCTGGTAGCAAAGCATTGACTGTGTGGCCTCTAACTATGTGGTTTATTCTCATGAATATAAATATCAAATATGATTAACACAGTTTTCATACTGCCTGTCTCTTAAAATTAGGCGATAGTCATGGTTCTGGAGTCCAAAGGGGAAAAGACATTTAAAATGGTGCTGCAGTTGCTGAAATTCCTCTGTGAGTCCTCCATTATCACTGTGGACCAAACAAGAAGGGTAATGGCGCCCCCTGGTGCTTCTGGGATCAAACAGATTTTAAATTGTTGCGTCACACAGCTTATATTTTGTTTTATTTTATCTTATTTTCCAGGGATTTGAGAGAGTTTACAGTGACATCGCGGAAATAAACATTGATGTGCCATGTGCCTACTCTGTGCTGGAGCAGTTTGTCGAGAAGAGCTTCAGCGCTGGGATCATTGACAAAAGTGTGAAGGACCTGTGTCCTTATCGGTGGGTTATGGTTCAGCTGCTTCATGGTCAGTCTGATCAGACCAGGTCTACCTGCATCAGTGCTGTCCTTTAGGTTTTTCTGAGACACAAGCTGGTTTCAAAGCAGTTTGTAGGTTAAGGCCTCCATGCATCAGCATACAGGGGTAGGAAGGACACTGGTGCCCCCATGTGTGAAATTTTCTGAATCATGAAACATTTTTAAGTAGTTTCCATTACCAGCATGCACATCAAAGCTTTTGCACTTTCGTCCTTGGAAGAAAAAAAAAAATGAACCACTGATTTTTTCCTTTCTCCCTACAGGGGGCGCAAGCGCTTCGTCAGTGAGGGGGACGGTGGACGCCTTAAGCCAGAGAGCTACTAAAGAACTTGGTAGCCTCTCTTGTGCCAGATCCTAGCCGAATTTTCCAGCTTTCCTTTTTTGTATATTTAACGGTTTAGGTACCAATCGCTTCCGTCGGCTGTAAAGAATGTATATTTAATAATAAAGAAAGGGGGTGGGGTGGTAACGGGTGCAGTGGCACTTTAAGATTCACCCGAGACGTGTATGGATGGCGGTGTAGAAATAAGCTAGCTTGGTCTCAGTGCCACACCTTTCAATGACACTGTCATTCCGTTTTCTTTTGAGTTCCAATGCCACTGCCATGGTTTCCCTGACAGCAGTGTTCGTACAAAAGTCGCGGGTTTGTGCATCCAGCTTTACAAAGGGAGCTGGTTTGGGGTCAGCAGTTACTCCCCTGTTGGCTGCTATTTCTTTGCTGTGCTTTAAAAAAAAAAAAAAAAAAAGTCTTTTTTCCCCTTTTGCAGACGCGAAATTGAAGGTTATGAAGAACAGAATGCAGCACAAAGTTGAGTATTTAGAAAATTTCACAAAATGGTGTCTAGAATGTTTATTTTTATATTTATGAACACTGGAAAGTGAAATGTGCCCAGTCTTGCTCGCTGTTCATGTTTACAATAAACTGCAAAGAAAAAAATCTTGTCACTCTCGTGATTACTGATGGTTTCAATATTGAAGTTCCTGTTTCTGCTGCAAATGAGAAGCTTAAGTCTTTATACAGATCCCTGGCCAGCAGTAAATCCTGATCTTGGTGTAATGCCCTCCACCCATATTTTACATCATCTCGCAAAGGTCTCTCCTCTTAGTACATGGGGAGCTCACTGTTTCCACTAGAATCACTGTATACTTTAAGGCAACCCATGGTTTTAAGAGCCTGTTGCCCACAACAGTGTAAGCTGCCCTGGCTGAGAGCAGGTGACACTAGAGCTAAATAAGACATAGCAACCACCCAAAGGAACCCAACCAATTTGCATTCTGCATTACAGGCAGCTAATGTGGCACAGAGGATACCAAGCATGCATTCCTGCACTAGGTCAGACCGTAGAAGGTTCCGCTACGTCTAGTTTTGCACAATTTTTAAAGGTCACTGACGATTCTCAAAAACAGCCTAAACTTATCCACTCTTATGAAACACGCTACCCATACAACTTGCCCCCACATCACCAGGCAAATTGAGATTAAATATTAAAATGAAAGATTAAGTAAAGTAGTTGAAATTGAAATATGCTATCTACCCATGTCTTGGTCATTGTGTGCAGTAGTCTAATATTCAAATAGAAACTAAACAGACTACGTGCAAGTCCAGTGAACTACTTCAAGGGATTAATTTGTTACCATGACAGTCATATTTAGGAGCTCTAGGGAGAAATGGGTAAACACCCTCAGTGGTGGTTAAGAGCACTCACAATCAACCAGAAGCACACAAAGCTCTACACCATACTTACTATTCTCTGCTAGTATGTATTCAGTGGGTACACTGGGGAAGTTCACCCTAGCTACTGTGATATGTTAGGATATTATTAGGTTGTGACTATACTGCGCCCCCAAAGGCCATATAATGTCATTACACCCCCAGTCCCTACTGAGACTGGACTAGCTCCTGTTGTCTCTGCTCTTTCAGTGCTGCCTCCTGCTGCCGAATGATTTCTTGTGCCTCCTGCTGCATCTTCTCCAGTTTCTCCAGGGTGACAGACTTCAGCGGTAGAAGTTTAGGCTTGCAGAGGACCATAGTGGGCACATCGTCCATGGAGAGCCGCCCTGAACATGACGACGCGCCACTTTAATTTCTACGGTTTTAACAGCAGTTTCATTACATCTTGTATGTGACGACTCGTGTTGTCAAGTCGGCTAAACATATTTACAAGACAGCTACTGTAAATAAGTATAAATGTACCATGAAAAAACAACATTTTCCTCAAGATAGTATCAGCCATTTATGAAGCCTGTCAGACATTTCGAAAGTGAAGTATTAAATAGACATTTACATATACATGATAACTAGCGTGAATGGATGGACTCCAGGCATGTTGTAGACATGCAGCAGGAATGCGGCGTGCTGGTGTGTCTCTTTATCTGGACGAACCTTATCTGAAAATTGATTTGCCTCAGGCATGGATTTATTAACTAGAAGAGGCGGGAATGTAAACAGAGTATTCCCCCTTTCCCCTGGCTGCCCGGCTTACCTTGTTTGGGAAGGACTTCTCGGAACATGGGCTTGATTTCGGGCATGTCACTAAGAGGATCTGTCGGAAACAAACACGCCATTCTCCGTTGGTCGACCAGCACACCAACCAGTAAGTACGCAGCTTTAACTGGCAGTTATTTTATATATACGTCAACTAGCCATTCAATCGGTGACGAGTAACTACATAAAAGAGGTTGCTCAGCGGGTGCTCAGGTAATCAAAATAGAGGGTTAGAAATCACCTATTTAGTCAAACAGATCAGACTGATGGCGCTAATCTGTCAAGTATTAACTAACCACATAACACTCCGTGCCCGACAACAAACTGCCAGCTGCTACGTTTATAACGGTGTATAACGCCTGCCGTGGAATGGGCACGTTAAATTTATTCACTAAACTTCACCATAAACTTGCTAACAGCTAATCATGCACATAAGATAACTAGCTAAGTACTTAACGAGGTAATCATCGAGCCTACTCCAAAACCCATGATATGTAAAAAAAAAAAAAACAAAAAAAAACGACGCAACTGGTACCCGTCGATTGTCGTTCGATGCTAGGATAAATTTCCACAATGCCTCACTATTTCAGTCGCCTAGGTGAACAGACTGGAGCTCTCACTTACTAGCTAGCCTAGCTAGCTACTTATAGGCTATTACGCAAAAAAACGGAAGTAACTTTGCAGTGCTTGTCGGGAATTGTAGTATGCCAGGCTCGGCGGGTTACATCGATATTGTCTTGTTGTGAATAACAATTACATCATCGTCATTTTTAACTGTTCAGCGAGCTAAAAGTAGCCGCAAATAAATACACGCCAGTGCCTCAAACTAAGGCGTTTTCTGTATCCACCCCTGCTTTTACACACGCGACTAAAGTCAACTTTATAACTGAAATAGTATGCACTGACTAACTTTATTATATTTGTCCAGTCACACTCATGTTTACACTCGCAGCTGTATAACTGTAGATGTCTGCTAGAATGCATCGGAATGCTCAGTTAGATCATCGCTCGATTTCAGCCTCCCTCCACAAATAAACATGCTTCTCACTAACATGGGCTTGGATTAATGAACACACCGTTTCATGAACGCGGGAGCGCACACTAACTTTGTTGTACGTGTGCGCCGCCGCTCGTCCGGCAGCTCGCCGAAGTGGGGCGGGGGCTTTGCAATGCTCTGCTGTATAGCTGGCTGGCTCTCGCTTCCCACGCCTCCCCACCCCGGGTACCCCGAGCCCCACGAGCCCCGGTCAGACGCGCTTGACAGTCCAGACGGGGCGACGCGCTGCCGTCCAAGAAAGTCTCGTGATAGAGCGGTAGCGCGTGCGTGCGTGTGACGCAGGTCCGCGAGCAGGGAGGGGGGCGGGAGGAAGGGGGGGGGGACAGAACAGCAGGCAGTGTAGAAAAAGGAGGAGGAAGCGAGGATGGCCGAGTCACACCTCTGAAGGTAAAACGGCTCTATTACTACGCACATATTCGCCATCTGTTTGCGATCGAGTGCGATTTTGACGCCAGGGGTGATGAGGGTCCCCCCTCTGCTGCCGTCCCCCTTTGTCTCGGCGGGTCATGTCGGTTTTGTCCCTGTTTTGCAAGGAGAGAAAATGCTCTCTTTTGTTCAGCTTCGGAATGGCCGCTGTGTGGAGTGACTCTGTGTGCCTTTTTCCTCTTTATGTCTAATAAAAGGGAGACACACGCGTACATACGCGAATTTTCCTCACAGACAAAGAGCCGCGGCAAATTTGTGTCAAGGTGGCGAAATTTTTGCGTCGGACGCCCCAGGCGCCTAAGCGGATCGAGAGCGAGAGGGGCCGGGCCGAGCGGGGCGCTCCCGGGCGTGCTGGTGTCTGTCTGGCGGTGGCGCCAGCGCTAGCGGCCACGGGGCGTTTGCCGCTCTAAGCCGCGGCTCCTTTCCACCCGGCTTGGGCTTGTCGGGATGCCGATGTAGTTTCGCGGGTGACAGCTGCCTGCGGAGCGGCCTACGAGGAACCGGGGAGCCAGTTCCGGGTGTGGCGTGGCGGTTAGCCAGCGACTTGGTGGAATTGACACTATTTTTTAAAACGTGAGTTAAGGAAAAAGGGGGGGGGGAAACAATAATCAAAAGGAGATGGGGTCGCGCGAATACCCCCCGTTGCAGCGGGGTGTAAATGTCCGTTTCTCGTTTGTTAGCCCCTGATTATTGGGACGGACAGTGTAAGTGTTATGATTACGCTAGTAATATGCACACATCCCACTAGCTGGTAATGGCTAATTTTTACCCCCGCTGCATGTAATGGGGTATCTCCTGCTAGCTGCCACATTAATGGCAGCATTACTATGAAGATGTAGTTGTCGTGGTTTTGTGCTTATTATTATTTCAATATTTGTCCCCCAGATCGCTGGCATACACCAACTTCTATTGACAGCTTTGCTTGCTAACCTCCCACCCCTCAAAAGCTGATAAGTGACAACTCATCCTCTAAAATGATTTAACAGTGGTTTGTATTCTGTATCGATAGAACATACAAACAAGGAAAACACAATTTTTAAACAGGATAGTTGCTCACCCCCCATGCTTTTGCTGGCCTCACTCGGCAATCGATGCCAAAATCTGCTCATTATTAATCCTTTTCTTGTTATTTAACTTGCCACTAGCCGATGAAGCTGGTAGATCCATGCGATCCAAGTGCACGTTGGGGAAAAAGTGTTTTTGAAATAATTGTTAATGAGCCCTATTCTGGGGTGACCTTTAGGTGATCTGTCAAATTGGGTGTGGGCATTGCCTCACTACAGTATATCTTTTATAGCTTCATGATTCTCAACACCTTGGGTTTTACTTCCTAAGCCTCCTGGCCACAGCCACTGATTTGGGTTAAACATTGAAATCGGTGTGAGAACTAAAAATTGCATTGTGTGAACCAGCCGAGCAATTTCTAAGTGTGAGTTCATTCCCCTGCACATTTACTCTACATATGAAGTGTATAGCCTACTTACCAGCTTATGCCTCCGGAAGGCATGACTGGTTAATTTTTAAAAATAAACCATTGCGAGGTATGATGATGATAAATATGTGAGAATAATTTAAAGGCAGGTTCCAGAAGGATTAGTGCAAGGTGACAGTTTGCGATCGACGGCTGATGAGCGCAGAAATGGTGCACATGACTGTAATCCTCTCGAGCTGATTCCACAGGAACAGAAATGCACACCCACATGTTGTAGAATGTCGTGCAAGCTGTTGTGCGATTTAAAGGAACAAGCCAGAATCTGTGTGTTAACAAATGGACGAAAAGCTGATCTCATTTCAACACCCCCCCCCCCCCCGCACAATAATTCCAGGAGATTTTCTGGAGGAGTGAGGACGGAGGGTGCTGGGATACAGGATCGTTGCATCAGTTATGGAAAATTAAGCGATGTGATACCGGTCATCCATTGACCCTGATGCAGGCTCATGTTCTCTCTCTTCCTCCCCACAGGCTCAGTTGCATAATGTTTGTCAGTATCTTCCGTTTATCTCGTTCTAAAATCTGACGTTATTCAGAAATATGTCATTTTCTCTTTCAACTGTGGAATCAATTCTGGTTGGATTGGTTTTCTTCTGTTATGGTGTTGCTTTCAGCTCATGGCCGCACCATGGTGGTGGTTCATATTAACTTGGTGTGATTATAACAGGTTCCCAGTCCATCTGATGTCGCATGCAAGATTATTTTTGATTCCTTGGTTACTGTGTTTTTATTTGTTTAAGGCCTGTCACTTGGTAACTGGTGGATGTTTCGTGGTGTTCAGATTACTGTTATCCTCTGATGGATGAAGTTTTACATGAAATTGCTCAACAGGCATTTTTATATAACATATATAACAAATGATTACATGCTTGTTTCCCTTCTGTGAAATGTTTTGCTGAAACAGGTCACAAATTCAACTGTCCCTGTCAAAGCTACATTGGTAATGTCCCCTTTCAGAAACTTAACTGGAGGTATCCGACGAAGGATTTAGAAGTTGGTCTGTGTTAAGCTGTTACCTTATGTACAAAGATGAACTGTAACGTTGTGCATTGCATATTAGAGGTGTGTTATCACGCAGTGTAACTTTTATCTTGGTTGTAAATTTAACAATCAGCCTGAATAATCAAGTAATCAGTCACTCAGGAGTTTAGCTTAATTCCCAAAAGCATGTCAACTCTTCTGAGCCTTTGTGTCTGTTAATGTTCCCAGCCAGACTGGTTTTCATATTCCGGCCTGCAGTCTGAAGCAATTCTGTGTCGATAGCTGGCTGTTGGCACTAATAGATGAGTCTGGTTAGCTTGGGCTGTGGCATAAAAATCAACCCAGACATTTTTGCTTTAGCATGCCTCTGAAGCTTGTACTGGGAAATGTTTGCCAGTTGGTGGTAACTAATAGGAGGCAATATGTAGCTTGGGGGGCCACTATGTCAGCTAATCAGACAGGATTTTTAATAGAGAAAAATCAACAAGCTAGTCTGAGAGAGATAGTGTTCACAAAAGGTCAGTTTTATATGTGCATCTAGGAGGCAGATAGTCAGCCTACCAATCTGTAAGTGAGGTTTCTTATAAACGTGATTGTTGGGCCCCTTTAAGTAATGTCTATGCAGTTATTAGCCACTTAAATGACGTCATCAGGCTAGTTGTTATGAGTGGATTTCACAATATTTCTTTTTCAGTTCTCACTCAAGTAATGTTTACATGCCACATCAGTGTTGGCTGAGCAGTGTTACGCATGCCGAAAAAGTACAGAACAGATACAGTTTTCTCCTAAAGTGCTTTTTCATGTGCCACTTGCATGCGTATCTCTCAACTGTAACCATGGGGGGAGTGTGTCAATAATTTAAAAAAAAAACACCCCCTACATTGTTTCTCATTTTAAAAATGAGAAAAACAAAGTGCACTCACACACATGCAGCGATTAATATGGCAAATTCGGCCCTTGCCGCAAACTGAATAATGCTTTGTCATTTACCCGCCGATCAGCTCCTTTCACCGTAAAGGTCACGCTACCTGCAGGGAGTCCCGGGGCTTTGAAGATGCCTCGCGCTGTCAGCGGCGCTAACCTTTTGGTGGCTGTGATCCTCAGCCACGCGCTCTCCTTTCAACCAGCCTCGCGCACTTAACGGGGCCGGGTCAAAGAATCCCTGTCCTGTTCTGTTTACCAGTGACGTAAATTAGGAGTCGTAATTCCCGGTATGCGTGCTGCGTCGCGCCATAGTTACTGTAATTTATGTGCCTGCTAATTATTCAGATTTACGCGATTACGTGTTTGTGGGTAAGTGCTGTTCGTGTTGGTTAGCTCAGTGTCCTGGGCCTTTCCTGTATCTGGCTTTTATGAGTTTCTGGTGCATGGCTGAATTTGTAGGGCCCTACAGCTCCTTCGCACAGAGAAGGTTAGCCGGTTACCCATCAGCTCTTGGCCTTATGAAGTACATCGTTGCAAAATGGATCTCGAGTACTTTCACCTCTTTAAGTAAGTGTTAAATATTCAGGGGTTAAATGATGGTCTGGTGTATGCAGTAATAGGCAGATATTCTGATAGACTGGATGTCTGACATCTCATTTTTGTTTAGTTTAAATGGTCCCATAAAGTTCAAGTACCTAAACTCCTCAGTTCAGGTCACATTCTCCGATGCAACTCTGATTTTCATGATGTGATTGAAGTTTATGAAACGAGTAATCATGTTCTAGCTGCTTGATTAAATAAATTGGGGCTTTTGTTTGCAGTCGGCAAAGCAGTCATATTTGATCACTGTGTAGGCTTTTTGACCTCAGCCTTCTAATTCTGCCCTCCTACTTTGTATGACTTGCGTCTGTTGCATTCATTTCTAAGCACCTCTCAAGCAGTTAGGGTGGTAGGATTTAGCTTATATGACATATTTTTATGGTGTTCCCTATTGCAAAACCCCACGCTCTAAACTACAGAATAAATTACATGGGACACAACACTCGACGGACCAACAATATCTCTAAAATGGCATGAGACTGATAACGGTCTGGGTTGATTTGTAATAAAACTGAAAGAAAAAGTAACAGAACAAATGTGGTTTTGACTTTCAGCAAGATGTCTCTTCAAAGGTGAAAGTATTTTTTCGGCTCTGCGATTCCGATATTACTTCGCTGCTTAGTCGCTGCTTTCCGCTGCGGCGGTTTGGAGTTTCACCGTTGTCCTTCGTTGCCATCCTCACTGCCTCGAAGACTGCCGTCCTTCAACGTGCCCCGCCTCTGAACCGAGTCAGTTTCGAGTTTTCGCCGCCGTCTCTCGCTGGACAACTTTCTCGATCTTCACGTTAGATAAAGCCGCTTCCGGCTGGCTTTTAATGCGCGGCAGAAATGGGTTCAGGAATCTTTTATGCGAGTGCTTAATGCTTTCCAGAAGTAATAAATGATGGCTGGGAGTTGCCTCAGATGGATTGGTCTCGGGTTCCTCGCTGCTTCCCGTGGCTGTCTGGGTACACTGGGCACGCTGGTTCCCATGCTCACATGTTCATCTGAAATGCCCATTGCTGTGTCCATTAATATGTCACACCTGGGATTTTTTTCCTCCCCTCTAGAAGATGTTTATCAGAAATTTCATGTCAATTTTATTGTTTGTCTGCCTGAGGTTAAAGTGTGTTTCTGCTTGTTTTATTTAATTTAATTTTGTTTTATTCACCAGCAAACCCAAAGGATGAGAGCCCTCGTGACCTGTCTCATCTGAACGGGACTCCACCCAGAGACCGGGCCGCCATCTCCTGACCAGTATGCGGCTGCGAGCCATCGCCCCTCTCCCTCTGCTTCAAAGGCCTTTCCGTCCCATGGAGTTTTAAAGCCTGTGGATCCCGGGGCTTCTGCCGTCACACGCGCGGGAGTGTGTGTGTGCGCGCCGCTATGTGTGCATACGCACACGCCTGACTGCGCGTCCCCTTTTTCCCGCCCCCGCGCCTCTCGTTTTGTTTTGTGTTTTTTTTTTTTTTTTTTTTTTTTTTTTACCGTAAAGCCAACAGCCGAGAAAACGGGGACATGAGCGAGCGGGTCCCGGCCCCGGCCAAAAGATGATTAATTTAGGCAAAAACAAAGACTCGAAAGACCCCAAGGGTCCCACCGGGAAAGAAAGGGAAAAGGAGGTCAAACCGTCGGGCGGCTTCGGCAAGGATGGCAAGGAGAGCAAGACCAAAGGGAAAGACGCCAAAGAAGGACGTAAGGAAACGAGCGGCGCCCCGCCCGCCGTCGCCTTCTCCGTGGACAACACGATAAAGCGCCCCAACCCGGCGCCGGGCATGCGCAAGAAGTCCAGCAACGCTGAGGTGGTGAAGGAGCTGAACAAGTGCAGGGAGGAGAACTCCATGCGGCTGGACCTGTCTAAGCGCTCCATCCACACCCTGCCCCCCTCCATCAAGGAGCTGACGCAGCTGGCCGAGCTCTACCTGTACAGCAACAAGTTGCAGAGCCTGCCGGCTGAGGTGGGCTGCCTGTTGGGGCTGGTGACGCTGGCACTGAGCGAGAACTCCCTGACCAGCCTGCCCGACTCGCTGGACGGCCTGCGCAAACTGCGCATGCTGGACCTGCGGCACAACAAGCTGCGCGAGATCCCGCCGGTGGTCTACAGGCTGAGCTCGCTCACCACGCTCTACCTGCGCTTCAACCGCATCACCAGCGTGGAGAAGGACATCAGGAGCCTGTCCAAGCTCACCATGCTGAGCATCCGGGAAAACAAGATCAAGCAGCTGCCCGCCGAGATAGGTGAACGGCTGCATGCGGGACTTGGGCGAGCGAGTGGCGGGAGGGATGAGTGAGCGACGGCGTGAGTGTGAGGGGATGGAGTGAATGTCTGTGAATGAGTGAGATACTGAGTGAGTGAGTTTGGGAGGTAGAGCATGTGTGAGTGAGTGATCGTGCGAGAGTGCATAGGGGGGAATTCAGGAGGGAGTAAATGTGTGAGACAGTGAGTAAATGGGTGAATGTATGAGGTAGTGAATATGAGTGAATGGGGAAGTGAGCGAATGTATGAGGGAGCGAATGAGAAACCTCACAGCTGTAAACATTGAATGTCATACAGGCGCACAAATATTACAGCCTTTATACTGCTGTAACTATGTTATAAAATATGATGTCATGCACAGTGCTGCTTTGAATCGGGTTTAAAGTGGGCACTTTAAAAGAGGAGTATGAACTAACTAGTGATGATGCTTCTACACTCTGCGTAAAGCTGGTATATTTGTAAATGAATGTGTGACTTTTTTTTTAAGGACTATAAGGACCTTTTAGTGACCAGAAGTCTCTTAAAACTCAGTGCTGTTGTCGTAACACTGTTCACAGTTTGTCACCCTAACTGCAGCACGTAAATCCTCTGAAGGGTACAAGCCTGAGCCATTTACTGCCCCACCCCACTATAAATAAACTGCAGCAAGTGTTAATTAGCAGCGTTTTGCGGTGTTTGTGTGGCCTTTCAGGGGAGCTGTGTAATCTCATCACCCTGGACGTAGCCCACAATCAGCTTGAGCATCTCCCGAAGGAAATCGGCAACTGCACGCAGATCACCAACCTCGACTTACAGCACAATGAGCTTCTGGACCTTCCCGAAACTATAGGTGAGCGGCGTGGTTTCAGTGTTGTGCTGTGAATCAGACCAAGACTGTGGAGGAGGTGGCAGTGGAGCCGGAGCGGAGTGCTGTCGATCATCTAGCCTGGCTGCAAAGCCATGCTGGGGGCGTGTGGCGAGACCTCGGCCTGAAAGCCCGCTCTGTTTACGGCCTCCCTCCCAACGCGACTCGTGATTGCTCAGTCTGCACGGTTATGCAGCTGCTGCATCGCATTACCCTTCTGATTAGTTCTGATTTTCATTTGACACGGGGGGGGGGGGGGGCCCCCGGGTGCGTTGTGCAGCATTTTTGTGGAGGTACGAGAAGCTCAGACACATTTAGGCCTCGATCTGTATCTGATGGCGTCTTGGGAGTCGGAGGCAAATCAGAACGTTTCCCCCCAATCTTTTAAAAAAATTTAAATGAAATACCTTTCATTTAAATATCTTTGTGGTTAACTGGGTAAGGATGAGTCGTTAGCTGATAGATAAAATAAAGCATTGGCCAATCCAGAAATACTCCCCAGGCAATGTAGTGTGTTATCAATTGGCAGAATTATTGAGCTTTTTTAAAGTCATCTGCGCATCTTGCTGGGCATTGTGTAAGGAATGATATTCTGCACATTTTACATAAGTGTTTTTAGACGTTTTTAGACTTCCACTGTGTTGAAGATTCTGATTGCAGTGTGATTGGTATTAGCGATAGTAATGGTTGGTGTTAGGTATATGACGCTGACTCTCTGTGATGTTCTACAGTGCTGCAGCGTGTGAGCATTTGTGCCTGGATTTGCGAAGTGCAGCCAGTTGAGCTGGTGGCTTCTTAACTCATCTTGTCGGCAGATTTTCTAAACGTCTGCAGGTGTTTGTCGAGCGAATGGGTTGGGCTGACACGCAGATAGCTCATCCTCACACTGACCAGTTATCATCTGAGTGCGTCATTTAGCTCAGCCACCTCTACCAAGTCGCAAATGAATAGCTGAGTTTGCCTTGGTTAAATCAACCAAAAAAAAATGTGAGACGAATCTCGCTGAGCATTTCATGGTATTTCAGGTATCTGCAAAACACAGCAGAACGTTTTGCTCGGTTTAGCGGAACGGAACAGAACATTAGAGTGAAATCGTAATTCACAAAGTCGGGTTATTTTTTGTCAATAATTAACATGTTACTGAGTATGAAATTATGTTTCCAGAAATAGGCATTCAGGGACAGTGCAAAAGGGTTTAATATATATATATATATATATGAGAGAGAGAGACACACACAAAGAAATATATATGAGATAAATAAGGGTCCCTTTTAACGAAAAAAATCCTACAGCCTCTAAGGAAGAAAGGGGGGAGAGGCGGGCGTCAGTCCTGATGCCCACTGGACACACCCAGTGTACATGTCCTGGAGATGTCTGCGCTCTGGTTCTCTGCCCCCTCTGTTGAATTCCCCATTCACAGTGTCCTGCGTTTCGGCCTCCTGGGCGTCACCACTGTTCCCTTCTTTCTGCCACCTCTCCAGGTAACCTGGCCAGCATAAACCGCCTGGGCCTGCGCTACAACAGGCTATCGGCAATCCCTCGATCGCTGGCCAAGTGCCGGGAGCTGGAGGAGCTGAACCTGGAGAACAACAACATCTCTATGCTGCCTGAGGTGAGCGGCAAACACCTTCATGCACTGCGGCCATCTTGGTTTCCACCTAAACACACGTTAGTAGATGCATGTTCCCCAGAGCGGTGAGGCTTGATGATGTTTTTCAGCCTCCCTTGTTATGAGAACTTGTGCATTTCACACGTTATCGTTGTGAGATGCGGCCATAAAGCACCTGTATCACCTAGTTACATGTCAGGGTAAATAACGTCTAATTTAACATCTAGTTGACTGACCAAAGATGGATACCTTTCTAAATGAAGAATCACACAAATGCACATGCGCTGATGCTAGTTTTCCTTGTTTTTTTTCCAGTGTTCTAGTTTCCCTTCTGTAGATTTTTGTGATAATCCTGTGAATTTCTGCAGTGCTTAGTGGTGGCTCTGTGACACCACAGACTGTTAAGCTTCCGATATACTAGTTTGAAATTTCCCAAAGTAATGCTCGAGGACACTTACTTTATCTCTGCACCTTGAGCTGGGCCATTCTAGCCCAAGAGGACTTGCATGATCCCTGTTCAGTAAGCGATGAAGTAACTCTACGTCCAGCAGCTTTGCTGTGAACATCCCTATGGAGCCATGTGACAGGTCGCCTTTGCCCGGTGTGACCTGGGTTCTTGTTTGTCTCCAGGGCCTCCTGTCAAGCCTGGTCAACCTGACCAGTTTAACACTGGCGCGGAATTGCTTTCAGTCCTACCCAGTTGGGGGCCCCTCCCAGTTCTCCACCATTTACTCGCTCAACATGGAGCACAACCGCATCAACAAGATTCCCTTTGGGATCTTCTCCCGGGCCAAAGTGCTGAGCAAACTCAACATGAAGGTGAGCCGGCTTTCTCTGCAGGTGGATCGGCAGAGTGGTGGCTGTCATCTGTGAACTAGCTGAGAACATCGGGATCTCTGAGATCATGCTTTACCCCTCTTATGTTGCCGCGCCAACGGTTTGGAGAAAGCGTTGTTTGTTTTTCCCCAGCTGACGTTAATTACTTTTCAGTGAGTTGTCGATCGTACATTTATTAAAAACATACAAGCGCAGGGATTTTTCCTAATTGTTCACATTCGCATAAACTAGGTAGGAAAAAGGCTTTGTCGTTCTGCGACTGTGGCTGGCAGCCCCCTGCCGGCCAGGAGCTGTTGGTATTTTTTTTGCCAAATGAGGAATGGAAACCGGTGATTGCTGGGTTATGTGTCCGTAACCATTTCAAATAGTGTTGCCTGTCAGTGAACCAGAAACGTGTTAAACGTGGGAAATAAATGGGTGGCTGCATAATTTAGATGTATAAATCCCAGCAGTTTGTAAGGGGGGTTTCCTACGCTAGCCTGAATTGCAATCAAAAAATTCTTTTCATTCTTTGTTCCCCAGGACAACCAGCTAACATCCCTCCCGCTCGACTTCGGGACCTGGATCAGCATGGTAGAACTCAATCTTGCCACAAACCAGTTGACAAAGATCCCTGAGGATATCTGTGGCCTAGTGTCTCTTGAGGTGGGTATCGTATCTCTGACCTAACTTTGAACCTGAAAAGGGCAGCCGTGTTTTTTTTATTTTATTTTATTTATTATTGTTTTTGATCGCTTCCTCTTCTGCTCCTGTTCAGCATCATAGTCCGAGTCTGCATTGGCCAGATCAGATGCCAGTACGAAAAAAAAACAAGGAAGTTTCATTTGTCATTGTGATCGTCTCCTGGAAGTATTCTGTTCCAAAAATAGCCCTTGGTGTTATAACTGAAAAGTGTCCAAGGATACTTCTTGAGACCAGTTGGCGATACTTTTGTCTCTTAGGAGACAGACTTGACCGGCCAGATTGGCTTTTAGTTACCAAAACCTCGACTGTGTGTCTCTCTGCTAACTTGTCAAGCAGCTTCAAATACCAAAGCTTGTCCTGTCGTCTGATGAGGGTATTCGCTTGGTGTCTCTGGCTCTAATTGTGTTACAGTAGATTTCAATCTTCGAAGTGAACATGAGAGCCCAGTAGCTTTGGTCGGATGTGGAGGTGCGGCTCGTCAGATTTCAGCCTGCTTTTACTGTAAATAAAGATCAACAGATCAATACCGATATGTCTGCTAGCCAAAGCTGTTCCTGCATGGGATGCAACTAATGGCTGCAGAGCAGCAAAACGACAGGGCCGGTCTGACTTTGAAGTGATTACAGCATGATGCACCGCTTGGCAGGATAGCAGGCCAAAGAGCAGTGTGCGGCAGGCCAAGGCAGTTCATGCTTGTCATTATTACTGTCATGTCTGTCAGACAGTACCGGAAAGATTTGTAGTGAGCGGATTTACTACTAGGTTCTGGCATAGCATCATCAGCAAAACTGGCGATTTTTCCTTGATATTTTATATTGCTTTAAAGCGTGTGTTTTCCCCCACAGGTCCTGATTTTGTCAAATAATCTTCTTAAGAAGCTGCCCCATGGCATCGGTAACCTACGAAAACTGCGGGAGCTGGACTTGGAGGAGAACAAGTTAGAAACCCTCCCCAACGAAATTGCCTACCTTAAAGATTTACAGGTATTTACGTTAAGACACACAAACAAAAATTGCTATCCCAGCAGAGGTCTCGTTGAAAGACAGCGTTTCTTTTCACAATAGTGCTACGTTTACATCTTTAGTTGGGTTTGGTTTGATGTTGATGAAAGGTGACACTTTGGTTTCCCCCAGAAACTTGTCTTGACAAATAATCAGCTGACCACCTTGCCGAGGGGAATTGGTCACCTCACCAACTTAACTCACCTTGGCCTGGGGGAAAACCTCCTGCAACATCTTCCTGAGGAGATTGGTAAGGAAACTGAGTCCAGTACCTCTGTTGCATGCCACTATTGATATGTCCACACATAAGTTTGGCTTTCAGTTTTGGTACGATATCTCCCTGTGTTCTTTAAAAACGAAGGAGTTAGTCACCATTCTCAGTGGTTATACCAGGTTTTATTAAGTTCAGCCTGCAGAGAACAGTCAGGGCATGAAAGTTGAAAACGGTGCCTTATGGGGTACTCGAAGAAAGGTGGTGGTAACCGTGACCTTCCTGGTTGTCTCACACAGGTACACTGGAGAACCTCGAGGAGCTGTATCTGAATGACAACCCCAACCTTCACAGCCTGCCCTTTGAGTTGGCCCTGTGCAGCAAGCTGTCGATCATGAGCATCGAGAACTGTCCCCTGAGCCACCTGCCGCCACAGATAGTCGCTGGGGGCCCCTCCTTCATCATCCAGTTCCTGAAGATGCAAGGGCCGTACCGTGCCATGGTCTGAACGTCCAATCCTGTGTCATACACTGTAAAAAAACAAAAAAGACAAAAAAGCAAAAAAAAAAAAAGAAAACCACACAGAAAAAAGATAAAGAAAACTAATGAAATGCATTATTGTTGTTAAAAGTATCTATCAGAGATAAAAAGGCAATTTTAAGACTGCATTATATGTTTCTGCTCATAGAGGAATCATAGCCATTTAGACCCCAGACCCCTCCAATCATGTGAAAAGAAAATTTGTCTAAACCTCCTTTGCCAAAATTGATAGGTGTATATTAAATAACCACAAGCTGACCTGGCAGTCTAATATATAATCGGCATTGCCAACAGTTACCATAATTAAAGATGGTTTTTAGAACAAGAATACAGTCGTATGCAAAAAAAAAAAAAAAAATACATCATAATAATAAAGTTAAAACGTCATTTTGCTGCTGCTGCTGCCTCCGTAACCTTTGGGTCTTTTTTAATCCCCTTCCTGATGTTTGTCTGTTAATTTTACATTTTTTTACTTTGGCGCTCATTGACTAGGGATTACTCTGTCCTATACTGTGCATTGGATCGAGTCTCTGCTTGGAGGCTCTTAACCACGTGATTTCAGTGCTCGCCTTGGAGAGAGAACCTAGTGGTTCTTGATCAGTAAACGGTTCAGGCATTTATTAAAAAGCCCTGTTGTTTCCCTGCTGTTGTACTTTTGTCATCCATATTTCTCTTTTTGCCTAAATAATTTTGTTCTCATGCGGAGTTTATACAACAGAAATGGACTCTATTGAAACGTAATATTAATAAATAAGAATGCAAATTTTTAAAAGGCAGAAGAAAATGATTTATCATCAAAAAACAATCTGCAAAAAAAAAAGATAAACTGGTAGATCGCAATCAACTTTAATCTGGTCAGTTTTTCTGTTCAATCAGACGGTTACTTAATAGCAGTGACGTTTTTACTGGTTAATTGCATTGAGGTCTGCTGATAGTAAATTGAGTCTAGAGTGTTTTTGTGCTGGGGGATGGTGGTGATATTTTGATTTGATAATAGGAGGAGAAAAGAAAACTGCAGTCATTTCTACATGCTTGTTGACCTATGTGCAATTCAGTTTTCACAATGTTTACGTTTCGCGCTATCTTCAGTGTTGGGCTCTGTTACTATCAGTCATTATGATGAACACATTGGATAAGCATACCAGGTCACCGTGATGGTAACATGTTTTGTTTTTATTATTATTCTTACAATAAGGTATGCCAAAATCCTGCTTTTGATGTTTTTGGAGAGTCCTGGAGGTTCCGGCTTCCCTACAGAGGGAGTGTAAAGTACGTTTTGATTGTTTCCATTTAGATTTATAGTAGTTTTACTCAGTGTAATATCTATCAACAGATTTGAAATTTTAGGTGTATATTATCCTTTTTTTTTTATAAACCCAACACTGTCCCACAATGCTGCTGATTTTTATGCACTTTTTAATTGTAATATCATCCTCTTTGAAGTTTCTTTTGAAAAAATATTTCTTTGACCGGATATAGTTTAGTAGTTATAATTCCCCCATTGTATTTTTGAGCAACAACTTCATTCATTTTTTTTTAATGAAATGTTTTCCCTGCAAAGCCTCATTTAAATATGTAGGCTGTGAGCTTATCAAACCTTCATCTAGCAGATACACTTGGTTTAAGTTCTGTAAATGACATTGTTAATATGCATGGAAATGAACAGCAGGACCCTTATTTTACTGAAAATACCACAGTCCAAGATGGTTATAGTGCTGTTCAGACCATCATGTTTTGAAGGAGCCAAATTTAAATCAGTGATTTTTTTTTTCTTTCCAACTGATAGATTTGTCTACAGTTAGTATTACACCAGGTGACTATACAAGCGTTAACGCAGGTTACCAACCCAAACTTAGGGGGATTAGTACATCTTGAGGTGTGTTCTGTCTCAGGATTATCAATCATTTTTTTTTTTAAAAATCTGAATTTTTTTAGTCTAATTTTTGGCAGTGGCTAACATTTTGGGTGCCACCTGGAAGTGGGCAGTCTTTTGGCGTGACAAAGGTATGAGAGTGCCCCCCTCTGGTGAGGGAGGGGGTAGCAACGGTGGA
>JABFEA020000044.1:4584390-4595675 GCA_019775915.2 Cyphomyrus plagiostoma
GCCGCCTTGTGCGGGCCCCCCGCCCCGCCCCCCCCCCCCGCCGGGCCGGCCGGGGCCACCCCCGGGCCCGGGGGGGGGGCCCGGCAAGATGGATTGCTGCTCTATTCTACCAGCAGAAGTTGTTGCTGCTTCACAAACTCTTGAAATATTGCTGTAACAGACCCAGACGGAGAGAGAGACTCGCCCTGTAACGATCCACAGACACATGGAGTTTCCAGGTCTGTGGTTCTCACAGATCAAACCGTTTCCACCTACAGGACAAACAAGGTGTGCGCTTGACCCTAACAGTTACAGTCAGAATTAAAATGGTTTTTTAAAAAGGGCTTTCTCTGTTCATGCTTAACAATACGCAGACAATAAGTGAAGTGGTGCATTCCTGGTTTAAAATAAATGCTTTGAGGCTAGAGTTTACTGTCACTTGTTAATGGGGAAAATAATGTGAAATGCCTCTGTGGAGCATCTGGTCTATGGCAAAAGCTCTGTGGGAAAAACAGTGCCATTCGGATGTGGGACAACGACTGGCAGGGTGGTGCAAAAAGCATTTATCAGAAACCAGGAATGTAAATTTAAATGTGCTTTTAAAGATGTTAAGTCCTTTTTGCTAGGGCTGTCATTTTTGACTCTTATCTGATGTGCTTTTTTATGATTTTATATTGTTCTGGTGCATCCATATGAGTGGGGGCTTAGAATATTGTTTATTTTTCTATTGTCTGTTTTAGGTCATTAGGATATTAGTCTATGAATCAAGGTATTTTTTTTTACTGTAGAAATGTCTGGTTCTCTCGTCTTGCTATGTTGTATAGGAAAGGAGCATGTTTAATTTTTTTAAACCATGATGTTTTCGGTCAGAGGGCGGTTAAAAAAGAGAAGGTGTTGCAGTTTGCTATTTGCAAAATGTTCCTTTTGATGTTTTAAAAGTATCATGCCTCAGCAGTGCAGAGCCTACCTGCCTTAAAGGTAAACCATTTTGTTTATCCCATCTCTCCGTTTGGTTTACTCACTCCAGTACCATTTAGCCACCACCTGTACTCTCTCCTTTCTCATTGGTCCATTTTTACGTGAGCTAACGTAAACGAACGCCGAATCTCTTAGATGCGAATCCTGCGGTTCTGACGAACATTCAATTGCCTTATGTTCCATGTACATCGCATTTCTGTTGTATAACTGTTGCTTACCTTAGTAAAAAAAATTTGTCTTCAGCACAAATATTTTTAAACAGATGGACAGGAAAAATATCAATGAGCAGTCGCGTAATAAGTCAGAAGGAAAGGACTTTTCCAGAATATAAGCAGGCCACCCTAGTGTAACTCTTTATGGGTCTTTATGCACATAGTACAACTTTGGTTGTTTTTTTTTTTTTTTTTTTTTTTTTTTAAATAAAATGAACAAATACTTCAGATGTCCAACTTACAAATAAGATGCATAGGCCCCAAGGTTTCCATACATCCAGGAATTCCTGGTTTAGATGGGGGTGCAGGCAGGACTTACCTCGTCACCGATCTGCATTGCTGTTCTCCGTAAGCTTTTTATTTTTAGCTGTAAGATATCTATTAAATTAAATTGTGAATAATTTTAAACACCAGTATGAAATGAAGATGACATTTAAAACATGCCTTTATTATGTACGGGGTAATTCTTAAATGTTTACTTATTAATGAATGTCAAGACTATGGACTCAATCTGCCCTGTATGAATAAATACTGAGAAATACAGGCACACAGACACATGGTAACCCAGTTATTTCTTGTTTTTGGCTTTGCAAGTAAATTAAATGGTCGTGTTTGCCAATGATCCATGTGTACAAAATCTTTTAATTGTAATAAAACTATAAATATTTACTAAGTTTTAAGTTATGTGAAATGTTGTATCGTGTTCCGGACTTTACTTTTAGCAAACAGTACTGCAAAACGAAAATAATGAAATATCAGTCTGTTGCTTCCATTAAGGTTGTTTTTCTTTTTTTTTTTTTTTAATCTTGTTGTGTTGCTTTACTTTTTACTGTACAAATACAGGAGCAACATTTCGCCAAGGATTTGACTTAGAATACGAGTAATTTGCAACAATTTGCACATATGAAATGCATTGAGGGACATCCAGGCCCCGGGGATTAAAAGCCCCACCCCACTAAATTTATCAAATGCACCTTGATTTGGCTCCTCCTCCTACCTGAATCCAGTCACATCCCGGACCACTGGAGGCCTCCTATAAGTATTCAGATAATATGGAATCGTGAGTGTTCAGTCACAACCTGCCAGTAACCCTTTGACAGAACTTCCTGGTTTTTGAAGTTTAAAGAGAAAAAAAAAACTAGCGACTGAATTCCTTTCCCGTTTTCTAACATAGTGGCGTGCCTTTTAATATGTTCAGACTTGGGCTGTTCTCTGACGTTTTGATTTCTTTTTTGTACTTAGACAAAAAAAAAGCAGATTAGCAGTGATGTCAAAGTGTAAACTTTATTTTAAATTTCTGATGTTTGTACCCTTGTCATGCCTGCACAATGCTTTTTTAAAATTTTATTTTGGAGATTAATCCCACAATGATACATGTTGAAAAGCTCTGGAAATGTATAATTGTACTTTTAATCCAATTAATTGTAATGTTCAGTTTGTGTTACTTCAATATAAAAAGATAATTGCCTTGTCCAGATTTTATAAGTGATCTTTCATGGATGCCTTCATTGTCAAAAATACTCTTCACCATACAATCATTTTATATAATCACAGCCATATCTGATCTTAAATTTAGTTTACATAGAATGTTTCTGCATTCAGCAAAATGCAAAACTCGGTGTCTAGTTTTACAGCACAACATTTTTACACACTAAAGCGTCTTGAATCATTTTATATTACAGCTGTTTTCTTGAATATTTATAATGACGTAACACTTAAGGACTTGGACTCCTGTACACTTACTTTCCAGTTTGTAGAATCTACACACCTTTGATTGCTGGTTTGCGTTGTGGCTCCAAAGACACTTTACTAAATTTACTGTGTATGTTGGAATGCATTTTGACTGAGTTGCAATATGAATGGCTGATATCTGCATTAATGCAGAATGTTGAATTTCCATACGCCTATAAATCGTCATAGGTCAAATTGAAAAGCGATTATAGATACCAACCTATGCAAAAACAGAAAAATAAACTTTACTAGTACTTCACGTGGATTTTGCAGTCTTTACGAACATTTACACATTACATAAGAATCAGAAAGCTTTCAGCTATAAAAAAAAAATCAACTTCCATAAACAGTACACTACTTCCGTGTTTAACGAATTGCATTAATACCTGCAACATACTAGCTAATTATTTAGATGTTGTCGTGCATCTAGAAATATATTATACTGGATATAGAAATACATTATATTGAAACGTATACAAAAAAATATTGACGCCAGTTGAACTTTTTTTAATTTTAAGGTATTTAACCAAGGTAGGTGTTAGGAAGAGGGGAGGAGCGGCGGTGTAGTGGTTAGTGCTGTTGCCTCGCAAGCTGGCAAATGATGCAGCAAAGAATGAGGGGTTAAATCTTGATTATTCTAGCGATCTCTTTTATCTCCGGATAACAGAGATATTTCTATCGTATTACCTCGGATCTGAGATAGCTCGCTGTGATTGTATATCGGTCAGTTACTCTGTGTTGTAATGGCAGTACCTCCATTCGAATTCGCGTTCGGGTGGTGTATTATAAAAAGTTGAGCATGTTATGAGTTAACGACTAATTCTTCTAGGCTAAGTAACTTACTATTTTGGGATAATAGTAAGTTAGTTACTACTGCCAACCAACTGGACTTGCTCTTTTTGTCTGTCTAGTTCACTTTGCTGCTATACACCCTACTTTCCATCCGCGTATCGGTGTCCTCAGGTCGTGTAGCTGCAATCCCACCTAGATTCTGCGGTGGGGCTTGAACACTGGCCCCGGCGGCGGGATTTGCCATGCTGCGAAGCACTAGCAGCTACGACACAGGGTCGCGCCCTCCTTAGGGCCCTACAATACAATTGTGGCGAGTTTACCTGAGTCACGAATAGCCTATACTGTACGTGATTTCTCGGCAATGACTATTTCACGACAAAATGCCACCCTTTAGCTTACATTGTTTAACAAATGACAATAGAATCATAGTCATCTTGGGGAAAAGAACTTATTTTAAATTAATATAAACAAACAGTTGTCTGGTTTTTGCACTGTGACTTTTTAAAGAGTAAATCAAACAGTGAAAGAGCAATTAGAAGTCAGCCTAAGTATTAATTGAATTTAAAGTTTGAAATTCACCTCTGACATTGTTTAAAATATAATTTATATAACCCTTTGTGAAATTTCCACGCCTAAATCTAGAAGCCCTTATTTAGTACATTGTACAAACTTACCTTTACCTATGCATTATCGGTTGTGGAGGTGCGCAGAATAGGAATTATTGGTGCGCTACCTATACCGGTCAATAGGCGTCACTAAATCCTCGCTGTGCCTTTATTATTCGGTGCGCAATTTATCCCTTAGAATAGAACAGAATCAGAATCATATAGAGCAAACACGGCTATTGTGTATAACAAATTATGGTTCGACCTGCATTCCGTGGGCACACATATGATCATTAAAAAAATATTTCAGCATATACTATTTGCATTGAAAAACCATTTTACAACTGTGCGACTCGTACATTTTCCACAATACTGCTCTATGCATGTAATACCCGGAAACAATTAAAGAACAGTTAATTAATTAGCTAATTACATTACATTTTGCTTCTGATATGTTTCTCTGTCAGGAAGAAAAAAATGGCTCGATAGCGAAACTACCCAAGAATGGGAAATGTGTGTCTTGAAAAGACAAGCGAGCGCGGGACCGGGAAGCGCTGCAGAGATAAGATTCAATATTGACCAGCTAAGTTTTTATAGGCATCCACGTGGGCTTGGGTCTAGTCTAGGGCTCTGGGGCTGGGTGCTAAGCAACGCTGTCAAGCCCGATGTTATAAAGGAGCTGAGTTGTAAAGCCACTCTTCACTGCGAGCAGATCTGCGGTAATAGTTAGTGCGTGAGAAGCAGGTATTCGGTTAACTCTGCGGGGAGAAGTGAGCCCGTGTACTGCGTATCAGTCCACGCCTCCAGACAATCTGCTAGCAAGCGTGCAAGCTTGCGGTCTCTCCCCAATAAATGTACAAAATACACACTATGTATACATATATATTTTAAAGAAAATTACTATTCTCCAAAGGACTTGAATGACAGCAGAAGTCAGTCAAGGTAAGATCTAAGTTCTCTTTATGCCAAATAGCAAAAATACTTTAATGGCATGAAATACCGTTGTTATAGCTGATTGGAGAGTACCTGTAGTAGGAAAAATTAAAGATTCTAACGTTGTATATGTGCTCTTCCTTACACGCTTAGATGAATCGACCGGTCAAGACGACTGTAAATACCGGAGGACAATGACATAAGAAATGTACGAGAATTAGTTTCCAGTGTCTATGCAACGTGTACCAGCGCGTAAATGGGGGCGTCACAGGAGTCTGAAGAAACCTTTCAGATGTTCTGCGAGAACTCTACCAACGCAACTTTGCCCATCCATATTTCAGTACCCCTAACAATATCCGTGGGAATGCTTATTCTCTTGATATTATTTGGCAATGTTCTTGTTATAATAGCAGTATTTACTAGTCGGGCCTTAAGGGCTCCTCAGAACTTGTTTTTGGTGTCTCTTGCATCGGCTGACATCCTGGTGGCTACTTTAGTCATGCCCTTCTCGCTGGCTTATGAGCTCATGGGCAGCTGGTACTTTGGAAAAGTTTGGTGCAAAATTTACCAGGCCCTGGACGTCCTCTTTTGCACGGCGTCTATCGCCCACCTTTGCGCTATTAGTTTGGACAGGTACTGGTCAATAACCAAAGCCATTAAGTACAACCTGAAGCGTACTCCCAGACGGATAAAGTGTATAATTTTCATTGTTTGGATAATCTCCGTAATTATAAGTTTGCCTGCTTTGATTATGCACAAGGAGTTCGGCGTCGACGGCGAGCAATGTCATATCAGCCAGGAGAAGTGGTACATGATCTCTTCCAGCATCGGTTCATTCTTCGTACCTTGCATGATTATGGTTCCGGTTTACATTCGCATTTACCAGATTGCCAAAAAGAGAACCAGAGTCCCTCCACGGAAAAGCAAAAAGAGTGACCAGAAGCAGGACGACGCAGACGAAAAATTACACCGGGAAAAGGAAGCAGAGGGCGAGGAGAAAAACAATAAGGGTGAAGTCAATGGGATTGACATAGAAGAGTCGTCGTCTTCTGACCACGACGTTAAAAATACCTGTTCGGCGAAGAAAGGAAAAGGGAAAAAACTGAGCCGAATCAAACCGGGTGATGCCATCATTAAAAAATACGACCGGCAGAATACCAACGGCAGCAGGTGGAAAGGACGCCAAAACCGAGAAAAACGGTTCACGTTTGTGCTGGCGGTGGTGGTGGGAGTGTTTGTCATTTGCTGGTTTCCCTTCTTTTTCACATACACGCTGCTTGCCATATGTACGACCTGCTGCGTTCCCGAAAAGCTCTTCAAATTCTTCTTTTGGTTCGGCTACTGCAACAGTTCACTAAACCCAATGATATACACTATATTTAACAACGACTTTAGGAGGGCTTTTAAAAAGATTCTGTGTAAAGGTGAGAAGAAGCGGATTGTTTGATGCGCACGTGTGTTTTGCGGCAGCTGCGTTTTATTTCGCTGCGAGTGACGCATTTTACGCACTGTCAGGTACCGTCTTATAGTACGCATACATGTACTGACAGGTTTTTCTTTTAATTTGCAATAGGTCCATTCAACAATCGAGGCGAGTTTGTATAAATCATATACATACGTGTCTAAAATGTTAATTTTAAATGTATACGTGTACAATCTGCGCGTTTTATGGCTGTGTGCTATGTTACGGGCTCAACTCACGTATATCAAAATGTTTAAAATATATTTCTGTTTATAAATGGTTATCGCCTTAGCTATACATTTTTATACATTTGGTTTAATTGTTATTGGTGTGGTGTTTCGTTTTATATGAATATTCTGTTGTAACTGGGACACTTGAAGGTAAATAAATATTTCAACAAGTGTGATTTTGTAGACTGGGTAATTATGTAGGCATCTATGACTTCTGGCCTACTTGTTTCAAGGAGCGCCCTCCCCCCCTACTTGTTTCAAGGGGCGCCCTCCCCCCCGATCAGCCCTAAACTAGTGACGGTATTGGATAGCTCAACAGGACAGCAGGAGCAGGGAGAGTCCACATGGTTCAGCTACTGGTATAAGCGCTGAAAATGGTTAGCATGAGGACATTTTGTCGAATAACATTTTATCACGAACAGGCTTTAGAGAGGATGCTCTGCATATTCTGCTCCATTAATCAGACATGGCATTATAATTACAAACTGCGTTATTTGCGCTTTCCCGCCAGTGACAAAAATTAATTCGGCGCTAATTGATGAAGGGGAGGATTATGGGAGTGACAACGAAAAGGTTATGCAAATCTGATGTTTTGTCCAACACTCAAAACTAATATTGGCCCAGACCGCAAACAAATAATGAATGGCGTGAAAAATTAAGGTAAACTACAAATGATCAAATAAGGATGTAGACTTGAACCTGTCAGACCTGAACACCATGTCTTGGCTGAACACTCCAAAAACTGAAGCTGGCTTCGCATGTTTTTGTCACCAATAAAGCGTGACAAACTGAAGAAAATTGGCATATATACGCAGTCATTCTTTTCAACACCAACCTATATTGTAAAGGCATTCAAAACAGGTTTATAGCAATATATTATTATTAGTGTTTGCACGTTTCAGTGTCAGGGTTATGGTAATTTTTGTGTGTATATGCATCCAAATATTTATTGTTTTCCCCACCCAAATTTCCTTGTTTCAAGGACACCATAACCATTCCAGGGAATCCATCTTAATTAACAATTCAAACGTGAAAACGTTTAATAAAAATATTTTCCTACTACTGACTGTCTAAATAAACAAAATGTTTAATTTTAGGTAGTGGCGAATTAAAAGACAATAAAATCTAAAGTTAGCCTCTGCACTGAAGCCCATTATGGAAACCTCCTGGTTTTGGTTAATTTTGTTCAAGTTGCAGTATTTTCATGGGAACACTATGTTGCTTTGTACAGTTTTTTTCTCTAAGCATTTTTTGGGTATGAAATGCTAAGTGGAGTTTAAAATTTCGAAAAGCAGCAAAGGTCAAACATTTTAATGGCGTCTCACCAACACAAACAGACGAGGTCTCACTTCAACAAACGCAAAACACGGAGAGAACCATTTAAACCCGCATGTAGTTCAGGATAATATTTTTCATTTCACTCACTTGGAGAGACACATAGACACATTTATTCTACAGCTGTTTTTTTAAGCAATGCACAGTGCCCAATGGAGTTTTGAGCCAAGACATTTTTCAGTTGAAATTAAAAGTACAGGTAGGTGATCTGGCTGAAATGTTTCTAGCATACATTTCAGTGGAAACATCACGGATCATATAAGCCAAACCTGCACCTGCTTTGAACTCACCCACAGCATTATCACAGATTGTGTCAATCCCAGGAGGCACAGTGAGCTCACTATGGTCAGTACGCCAGTTCATCACTGAGCACTCTCATATCAATGACCTGTGGGACAGTTGCAGTTTTCACACTTGACATTGGGCACTGAAATAGCGAATGAGATTACCGTGCACTGTCAGATACTGCCCAACAACGACCAGTTAACCAATCTATGCTTAACAAGTCATAATAACACATTATATAAACATGCATACCAAGACTTTCTGGACAATTCTATCCTTCCAACTATGTGGTAACAGTCTGGGGAAGGCCCTTTTCTGTTCCAGCATAACTGTGCCCCAGTGCACAAAGCAAGGTCCTTAAAGACATGGTTGGATGAGTTTAGTGTGGAAGAACTTGACTGGTACACACAGAGCCCTGACCTCAACCCCATTAAACACCTCTGGGATGCACTAGAATGGAGATTGAGAGCCAGGCCTTCACATCCAGCATCAGTGTCTGACCTCACAAATGCTATTCCGGATGAATGGGCAAAAGTTCCCACAGACACTCTCCAGAAATCCTGTGCAAAGTTTTCCCAGAAGAGTGGCAGCTGTTACAGCTGCAAGGGGGGGGGACCGGCTCCATATTGATGCCTATGGGATGCCATAAAAGTTCCTGTGGATATAATGGCCAGGTGTCCCAATACCTTTGTCCATGTAGTGTTCCACCAACCATGTCATGTTTTTCTTTTGCTAGGTACTGGCTAGTTTCAATCTTGGGTGTGAAAAATGTAAACATAAAGAGAAAAAGAAACTTCCTTTCATGTAGAACAGAACTAGAGCTCACTGCACAATAACCTACTTCAGAACTCATTTATATGCATGAATAAAGAGACACATATCAACTAATGGAAGAGGATTTTCCTTCCAATATTTTTTGGAAAAATTCAGTCCGTCGACCAACTTATCTAGCATTGGGTCCAAATCAGACTGGAACCACATGTTTTTCTCCTTCAAGAGGAAACCTAAGTAACCACAAGAACAGGCTGTCCTGGAGGTGTCCTGAGCCCCCCCTCTCCGAAAACACAAAATGTAACAAATGATAATATAGTTCAACCAATTTAACAGCAACAGTTCATTAGTGTTGCATAACGCGCAATGAAATATGACTGTCAATATGGTATTATGCTCGTATTTCAGGCCACAACAGTGCAGTTTGACACAATCTCATTACAATTAACTGACAATGAGATAAAAACAAGTAATATTATTAATTATTAATGTTTTCAAAGCCAGAGTAGAGCGTGAGAACTAAACATGCACTACCAAAGAAAGGCAGATGGGGGCGCTCCGCAGCTTTGCGCTCATGTACCCTTGAACAAAGCAATTCAGACATAAAAGGAACTGTGATATATTTCTAACAATATTTTTGGAGCTATTCTGTCAGACTTTCAAGATTTCGGTCATCACCAAAATCTAATGGACAGGGTTTAGCAAAGATTCATTTTCATTTTTCTCAGCAACAAAATCCTCAAATCGGCATGATCAGGGGCATTGGAGGGGCATGGATACCCTGGCATATACAGGGGGCCCAGCACTGTACAGGGGCCACTGTAAGGGCATGGATACACCAGCATATTCAGGGGGCCCAGCACTGTACAGGGGCCACAATAGGGGCATGGATACACCAGCATATTCAGGGGGCCCAGCATTGTACAGGGGCCACAATAGGGGCATGGATACCCTGGCATATTCAGGGGGCCCAGCACTGTACAGGGGCCACAATAGGGGCATGGATACACCAGTATATTCAGGGGGCCCAGCACTGTACAGGGGCCACAATAGGGGCATGGATACACCAGCATATTCAAGGGGCCCAACACTGTACAGAGGCCACAAAAAGGGGCATGGATACACCAGCATATTCAGGGGGCCCGGCACTGTACAGGGGCCACAATAGGGGCATGGATACGCCAGCATATTCAGGGGGCCCAACACTGTACAGGGGCCACACAAAGGGGCATGGATACACCAGCATATTCAGGGGGCCCTGCACTTGAAACATTAAATTATATGCAAAATTTTGTGGGGGGCAAAGGTGCCATTGTATCAGGGGGCCCAGAATTTCTAGGTACATCCCTGGGTATAATCTCCACTCTTTATTGCCATGGCAACCATGTAATAGTTTTAAGTTACACGGAAGCTCCTTCAGATTTACCTCTATTATGCTGATTGGCGTGAGCACGTGAATTTATCGCCTATAGAGGTTTACTATCCAGTGTCAATGTACAGGCACTTCCTCTTTATCAAAAACAAGAGGGGCTTACTTTAATCCCACGTATTAAGAGATAGGAGAATTGCATCTAATTTCAGTTTTATCAGGATCAATGTTAATAAGAGTTGCTCATTGACTTGCTAGGAAATGTATAGAGTAAATCAAATATATGATAAAACATTGCTGTAAATATAGAGCATAAAATTATGTTCAAGGTAACAGTCAGACAGCCAGCTCGATGTTTAGTTATACTTTCCATTTATTCTAGTAAAGTAACAACAATCTTTCTGCGGCGTAAGAACTGCATTGAATCATACCTGCATTTAAACAATAACTGAAAAGCAATAAAGTCCCAGTTTTAGGTTGGATTGTGGTCTGCAGAGCAGAAGCGACAGAATGTATCAGGCAACTCAAACTCAAAGCGACAGGTATTTTAGGAACTATAGCGACCTGGATTGATAACTGGTTAACAGATAGGAAACAGCGAGT
>JABFEA020000044.1:4671802-4683922 GCA_019775915.2 Cyphomyrus plagiostoma
GTTCTCCCCAAGCGAGCTTGATGGGCCGAATGGCCTCCTCTCGTTTGTATAGTTCTTATGTTCTTATGTTCTTAAAAGCACAGTGCAGTGCATGGTGTACTGCACTGCTGATTCTACTGAAGTGAGAATTTATATATTTCACACAAAATACCATTGACTAGGGCTGCAAAAGGGCAGAAAATGCCCTGAAACTATCCAGAAACTTTCCATCACAAAGGAAGTTAACCTGGGGAATTTTGGAAATATTCCAAATTGGTAGCATTCCATGGGAATTAAGGGGGATTAATGGGAATTAACAGGAACATATGGGAATCAATGGGAAAATTCCCAGAATTTTGCAATCATACACAGGACACTCGTACAAAGATGGGTGAATTGCGGCCCAAACAAGAAAGCCAGTATGAACAATACAGCATGTCTGCAAATGTGATTCTGAGTCTGTGAAGGCTGAAAACCCACCTCAAGATGTAAACTTTATTTATGTCTCATAAACCAATAAACGTAGTGCATGTCGTAGTGCAACATATAAAAGGTCTCTGATCCAAAAAGGCCCATCGCCATTTTCTAGGTGGAAAAAATAACTTAAACTTCAGGTTTCTCTTTCATCCAAATGAAATTTAAGGTACAGACAGTGGTTTGGTACACAGACACGCCATCATCTTTACTTCCCAGATAATGTTAACGGGTCTCTAAAGAAATGAAAGTGCAAAGAAAGGATGTCAGCAAGGTAACAAACGGCATCTGCTGCACTGACGTGGTCCACATTCCTTTTTTGTTTTCTTACGCACTTAACATTCACAATTTTACATGATATTTGCAAGCTGATGGTTGGTTTTAACGTAGGAGGGACTGACACCAGACACACTCAGCCTCCTCAGGGAGGATCAGTGAAGGACAACCTATAGCGGGAAGTAAACGTTTCTCGTTTTTAAGCATTTATTGTACACAGTTTGCAAATTACATGGATTAAAAATGGCGAGAAATGTTTTGGATGGAATACCATTGGCGGGAATCACATGCTGGTTAATTGACAAATCAAAGACGACAAATCAAATCGGCCAGTGAATGGACTGCAATATAATATAATTGCTGGTATTTTCATCCATTACAGCGTCACTTCCTTCCACGTATCAGACTGTAAAAATTCACGGGTCCCTCATCCCTTGGGTCCAGACCCCGTACTTTTAAAAGAGAGCCCCTTTCCGCTAACAAGAAAATAGAGTGCAGAGCTTCTCCTGTGTTTTCCAGAGCACTGGGATATCACAAAAATCATGGGCAATAAAATTACTCAGCAATAATGTGATTTATGGGGGCCCATGATTTTGCAAAGCAAAGGCAGGAAAAATCAAGAATGCTATACAGTACGTTATTCATGTGTGCGCAAAAGAGATGATTTGTTTTATATTGGGATATTTTATACGCTGATCACTATTTTATTTTATTTTTGTTTTAAATATGCTCGATATGCTTAAATTTTACTCAAAAAACATCTGACTATAAGACGCTATAAATATCTTAACTTGGAACTGGTTAACATAAGCTGACTTGAGTTAATATGGCTAGCATAAAATTAACAAAAAATTCTGGAAAACAAAACATGTGAATAATGTAAATGTCTCCATCCATACATCTTCAATGGGTTCCTGGGAGTTGTACTTACACAAAAATGTTCTGAGGGCAGAACGAAAAATGATTGGTTCAGAGAGATACCCAATCAGATTGCAGCGGAGGTGTGTCCAAGCAACTAGAGTGGGCAGGACCAAGACATCTGATTGACTGGTCTCGCTTCCACTTGTTGCTTGGACCCACCTCCTCTACAATCTGACTGGTTATCCCTCTGAACCAATCATTTTTAATTCTGCCCTCAGAACATTTTTGTGTAAGGAAAAACTCCCATGAGCCTGCATTTTCAGTACCAGGTAGTAGTGCCTACCCTAGGAAGCACAGGATCTCCCTCCCATAGACTATGCCACCCTGTACCCTGCGCTATAGGCATTTTTACAGACAAATGGATTGTACATGTGACAGCGTTTCTCAGGCCTGGAACTCCTTGCATCACTGTGGTTCTGCCCATATTCAGCTTTCCAAAGAAAAAACAGGAATTCACCTGAAAAGAGTAGCCTGATAGTGCTGGCCTCCACCTCTTTAATGCAGATAAGGTTGACCATTCATGCTTCCCAGTTTTAGTTTTGATTCTAAATTACGGAACCGAAAGCCCTTATCTGTGTAACGCAATAGCGTTAGAAGTAACTGCATGGGTAAAGCCATATGCAGCTTTGCCCGAATACGGTCCTTCAGTCTACAAATGTGAACTCACCGTTTTAGGCTCCAAACTATGGGGCAAGACGGGCTGAATTAGCAACATGCCCCCAACTTCATCCAAGTAATGAAGACGAACTTAAAGTGAGTTTTTAGAGGAAACTCACTGAGAAGCTGTTATTATATTCTTCTGTACTTGTGTGTGAACTGAAATAAATGCCACAAAGAGGAAATAAATTGAAACAAGAGGTACTACATGAAACTGCTTACCTATATAAAGAGGACTTGAAAACTAACTGAAAACAGCAGCCACCCATCAATACATCCATCCATTACTACCATGATTTATAGTTCCATAAACTAAAAACTGATTATGAATAATCATTCTTACACCAAAATACTGTCACTGTAAATTAAGCTGTCCTTCCAGGTTTCTTCTAACAGAAATAAAATGCATTGTATATACAAAATCCATAATAAAAGCTTATTTTAAAAAATCCATGAAAATTAATTCAGTGTTCAATTAATACAGAAAAGATTATTTTTAAATTATTGTGTTTGTCTCAATATCAAGATTTCTGAACATTTCCAAATCACAAGCTTTAAATGCAGCTTTACTGAATTAATCCCAAACTGAAGCACGTTGGGTGTTATGGAGCAAAATCGGGCTTGACGTGACAGATTAAACAACCCGGGTAATCACACTAAACCCGTAATACCCAACTAAGTACATCACATGCAAAGTCAAAAAAACGTATTGCGGTAATCCGCATGCTCGGCGAAACTTCCCATAATGGAACTGCCTATGTCTCTTAACGTCCTACAGACAGGTTTACAAAGTAAGCCTTCCTCATGAATTGGATATGAAAGGCCACATTTTTTTTGTTTAAATAATTCCTCTGATCGCATGCAGACCTGGTGGGTTTTATACAGTGATAAACCAGTGTTCTTCCGACTGCGGAATACATTAAGATGTTTCACTGGGCCTGTGATGGGAGCCCCCCACCCCTGTATGTGTGTGTGTGTGTGTGTGTCTCCTTGTGACACTCCCCTTTAAATCAGTGCTACCAAGCTAAACCACCTCAGTGCTTTTTTCATAACATTATTCCCACACCTGCAAGGGCCCGTAAAGTGTAGCTAAGATGTGGCAATTCAGAGGATCCCTGACTGACAATCTGGAGCATAACTGGACTGGTCTGGGCTGGTGGCCCAATATGGTAAGTTTTCATGGGGCCCAGCGGTTCCCCTTGTTCTGTGAAATGAGTCTCATTGGCAGTTGTCCGTGATCCTGACATTTTTATACATCATTTACAATGATATATATCATCAATAATTTTATAAACACTTTTTCTTTAAAGCAGATATAGAATACTTTCCAATTTTTGGTTTTGCTGTGGTTTTCAGCAAAATGTGCATCGCTGTCATATTGCCTGTCCTCCCATAGGCTGACGGACTTTTGAGCTTTTTTTGACAGCATCTGAACCGTACAACGTCATATCAAGAGTGTGAACTGACTGTACACATCGTTTTCGAGACTAAGCTGAGTTTACAGCGTTCCCCCTCCGGACAGTTGGGACCGTGGCTGTCCGATGTCTGTCCTTTTTTGGAATAACGCTTTCCCTCTTCCCTAAACAGATGTCCGTGTTTTCTAACAGGGGCCCCAAGGCCTGGAAAAGGCCTGGGACACCGATGGTGTGACAACGGCATGTACAGCACAGGAATAAACAAACAGATCCAAGCATACCGGGATGCTAATTACACCAGCCGCATATCTCCGGAAAAAAAAGAACCAACCCTGTCTGAACATCAGCGCGACCTGTATGTGCTTGGCTCAAAACGTAACGTAACTCTATGCCCGCTCAATGGGGCAGGTACCATCCGCACAGCCCAAAAAAATATATCCTCCGAGCAAACCCCTCCATCTGCCTCGACTCTTGATGCCCTGCGGTGTACTCTGCACCCCACCCCCAACGACTGGTGTCAAAAATAAACACGTCCCCCAGTAACAGAGCGTCAATTAACAGCGGGACGCCATCGCCGGACACCTCCCAGGCGAGGACGCCTGCAGCGCAGCCTGATTTCGCTGCTTTAACGGTATGTGGAAAAATGCCGGCGTCGGTAACAGGTCCACGCCGGGCAGCACGGTGACAATCCATACGTCACATGGCGTATGAAGCTAATTAACGATTAGCCGAGATGCTCCGTCTGACGCAGCACCGCACATCACGCCGCCTACGGACGAAAATCAGCAGGAGGGGGAAAGAAAAAAAAAAAAAACAGCACTGAATGCAGAAGACCGACCTTAAAGCCATGATGCCGTTATGTTGCCTGTGCTTCGCTTGTTTTAACTGGGAATCTTCTCTAGCGCCTGGGAGAGAGCCATTTGCTGAAAGCTGAGGCACATGCTGGAGAGCCGAACCGCCCGCCGTCGCTCTCGCGCATAGGGAGTTCACCGTCCACTGCACTCATCATACCGCCAGCAAGAGAGTATCGGCACCGCGCGGCAGTGAGCGCGACTGCACAGCACAGAGCCCCCCCCGGCAACGGGGGTGCTGGGTAATGAGTCATGGGGGGGGGGGGGGGGGGGGGCACGGGAGAGGGGGCAGGGGCACAGACAGCCTTACGCCCCCCCCCCCCCGGGAGGGGGTGTGGGTTGGGCGCCGGGGGGGAGGAGGGGCCGGTGGGCCGGGAGGCGGGGCCCCCGGCCGCGGGGGGGGGGGGGGGCCCCCGAGCAGGGTACAAAAAAAATAAAAAAGCAGCTCATTTAAAAACCTAGCAAGCAGGATAATGTGCTTACCATGCGTACACCCACACGTCAAGCCCCCCCCCGAACCCACACTCCCGCTCTGAACAGATGAAGAGCCAACCGGACGCGGGAGGGGGAAGCTGAGGGGAGCAGGCGCAGGACTAGCTGCGCTGCTGCAGCTTCCGAGTGATGCGCCGCCGGCAGCCCCGCCCCCTCCTGGGAGGGTGAGCTCATTGCGAGGCTCCCAGCAGCCCTGAAAGTGTCAGAGAACTGACCAGGGCCGATGGCATAGTGGGGGGCGGGGGCCAGTATCATTAAATGTGCCAGAGACTCACCCGATTAGCACCAGAGCACTGGGGGAAAATAAAACACCCAACCCCCCAGACACATTCACAGACACACATGCTCCCACCCTGAGATGCAAGCCGGAGCATTGAAAACTGAGAGCAGATGAGCCTGAATTGTTAAGAGCCATCAGAGGAATTCAATTCCATGGGTCCACATGGGTAATGTAACCGTACCTTTGAAAAGTGCTCCCCCAGCTGGTGTTTCCAGGGACTACAGCTCTTTGAAAGCCTGTAGGCAGGAACCACATGGGGAGGGAGGGAATGATAATTCGTGCTGAATGAGATGTAATCCCATCAGTCTAACAGATAAACTCATTTTCACATTATACATGGTACAGCTCTGCTGTGTTCAAGAGTATCCTAAAGGCACCTATTCTTTGTTGGCAATCCAATTTACCTAGGAAAAGCAAGAAGGAATACAGCGCTGCTGTTTTAGGTGTAGACTGAGGTTTGGAACGGAAAGTGTGCGCCATGTTTGTAAACACAATTTTAAGTCAAAGAAAAATAAATAACTGCCTAAATTTACACATACACAGTGCAAGATTACATAATGTGCTGTGGAAACAATAAAAGAAGATTGAATAAGTATAGAGAAGCATACCAAAAAAGAAAAATTACTTTCTCCATCATAAATATAAGCACAGGTGCATTTGGTGGGCAGATAGAAAAAAAATAACCCAGCCCCCATAAAGTTCAAGACTGTTAGTCTAAAAGGGAAGAACACGCCTGGCGATTTAACGAAAAAAATCAGTCGCTGTCATTCTGACGCCATACTGTATAATTAAGTGGTAATGGGATGGATGGGTGATTTTGCAGTTCACGAAATCTATACGGTAAGTATGCAACTAGTGCCCCTGCTAAAGTTGTTCAATTATCACCCAGGTCAGGTTATAATATGTTGAGTTAATTCATCAATGTGATACACAAAATGCACCACTTACCTGTTCTTTTCACCCAGACTTCGTATTTTTTTCTTGAATGCGTTCATGGATCTGCAGGTACAAAACCCAGGAGTCGACTCAAATCGAATCCTTTCCCGGCGGCGTGGCTCCTATTTACCAGGTTCATTCCATAAACAACCACATTTCAGATTCATGGTTTAACTCGCCCAAAAGGTATCCAGATTGCATCCTTACGCCACAACTATCCACAGAACGGGATAAAGTGAAAATTGACGACTAACGAAGCATTTAAACTGATGCAAGATTACACAAACGCAAGCCAAACCCAACTCTGCCTACCAACGGTGGCGATGCCTGTCCCTCTCGTGGCTAGAAAATGAACTGCAGGAAGTATACGCCAACTAAAACAAATCCTTAAACGGGATTAATGTAGCCTACTATGTGTTTAAAACACGATTATGATATGATATCCATTTAATTTGCAGTCAGATTACCTTGGACGGGTAGATAAATTATTTTGTCCTGTGAAATTATTGCCATTATAAGTGATAATACGAGTTCTAGGTATTTTATAACGTTGTGGGGTCAGCGAATGAAGGAAAAGAATAGTCTTAGCATATATTAGAAAGAAAGACGTTAAGCAGCATTGCTTTTTAAGGTTATTCATTCTAAAATCTATGTGTGGGGTGTAATGAGTGGGTCGGGCTAAAATCAAATACGCCTTTCCCCAGTTTCCATAGAAACATTGGCTTCCGCTGCACCCCCTGCCAGATTGGACAGAAGGCATTGAGATCCGTTTTTTCTCCATGATTATATTATAATACGTGTTTCATGTTTATACTTTAATTCATTTACATTTAATATATGCCATACTAAGACACCATAGAACAACTACACAATAATTTTAGCGGATACCACGCTGAGCAATGTATCATTTTCCGCAGAGGTTATATTAACAGAATGAGACATTTTAGAATTTCGTATGCCTGAGAAGCATCATTTTAAACCAGGGTTTAAATATTACTCTTCGACACATTAATCCCATAGAACATTTCGTCCACATCACCGATCATCTGCTCACTCGTTACTTGTAACATGAGCTGGTAAATAAGCCTTTTGTTTACATTCAGCTCTGGGTGTTATTCCTGTGAAAATTCGTGGAAAAGGGAGATGGATTGTATAAGCTAGTTACTGGATAACCAGCACTGTAGCGGTGCTACATTGTAAATGGAAACAAACATTCAATTGATGTCGCGGGTGACGCTACCAACCAAAACGTCTCAAATTCGATCCTGAATAGAAAAATGCTTTTTAGACATATACTATGAATGATGTCATTATACATTCTTAAAAATGTATGTCTATACTTTGATTCTGTTGACTTGTGCGTTCTGATTTGTCCAGTCTAAATTTAACATCACCCTCACTAGGAAAGCAAGAGTTAGGGTTGCCATGTTTTAAAAAAGAATCCCCCCATTATCTTCGCAAGAGCGCCATGTGTTAGATTTCGGTTGTAAAAACAAAACAAAATATTACCCATCCAGGAAAATATTTCTTTCAAAAATTATGTAAAACAAATATAAATTGTTCCTCACCGCACCATCAAATAACTTTATAAATATATATATTCAAAAGGGTGATTTCAGATACATACAATTTCCACAACGAACACAAATGTTTATATTCAGATGTGTATTCAGGTATAGGAGGGGATCATATCGGCTAAAGGCTATTAGGCCTAATTAAAGCCTTACGTAATATGTAACACAGGTTTGTAACGACGAATAACACGTACAACAAAGACTCATAAGTACTGAATTATTCACATAAATACACAATGGCATATTTCAGTCTGGGCAATCCAAGTGCAAGTTATTTAGAGTTGTTATCATTCATAATAATAAGGAAGTCGAAATGATTGCGCGCGAAACAGTTATGGTTTAATCTTCCAATCGGTATCTTATCCTATGCATAAACATAATCACAATGTTATTATGACGAAGGGAAAACAGCTGTCTAATTCATAGCAAGAGCACAGTGATTTTGTAAAACTTTCTATTTCATAGGTCTACAGGAATCTCCCTATTAATGTATCTAATGTATATATTATTTGAAATTAAGCAGCTTTGTATTCGGTTGATTTAGATGGTTACAATGTTCTACGCTAAATTTTACTTTAATTTTTAAGGTTATGCTTCCCCCTTTGCAACAGATCAATGTATGATATAAGTCGACTACTACAAAAATAAAAATATTTAAAATAAGTTAACTATATATACTGTAGCGATTATATATACACACTGTCATATCAATAAATGAAGAACTGGTAAAAATGAGCCTTTTTAAATGACATATGTTTAACCTCTAGCTGTTGAACCAAACCAGGCAGGTTTTTATTACAACTTGGCAACCCAAAGCAGTTCCAGTTCCTGTTTTGCAGCAGCCAGACAAGCGTGACTCGCCTCTTTGCTGGGCCAATAACGCTGCTTTCAATGGGCAGGCAGTGAGTTGCGTCAGTGACCGTGTGCAGTTTTTGTTTTTATCAAACGGTACCGAGCACGGTGCTGCGCGCCTGCAGTGGCAATAGGAAGAAAGGCGTGGATTTTGGGGCAGTTGAGCCCTTTTGACACCGGTGGGCTCTCGATCCAGAAAATACACCCAATAGCAGGCGGATTGTTTATGTTGCTCTATTCTGGGAAATTTGCATCAGGATAACATTGTCGTATAGTGTTGTCACCTGACAGTCGATTTAAACAATATCATGTCGACCGAGAAGCAAAGTATCCCCGAGGCCAATTTACAAGGTGAGTAAAATGCGAGAATTTCCCATTTACGTATTATCCGTGCTACCGGCACGAATCGGCCAAATCGACACAGGGTTTTTAAAATCATAAATAAAACCGCGTTTTGTAATTCTATCAACCAAAAATATAAAAAACGTTTCTTTAATCGCCCTTCATAAATTGCTTTGCTACCACAATCACACCCATTTCGCATACATGAAAAACTGGTCTTTTTCTCATCCTGTAGTTGTCTGCTTGGATAACGAATACAGGCATGTCTGTCCGAAACCAACATGTTTATAGCTAGTCTTTGTTTCGGATCTATCGACCGCATTTTCTGTGTTTGTGTTTAGGCCATTTAGGCCATTATATTATTACTTAAACATACATACACATTCAGTGTACAATAAATAAGATTCGTGCGGAGCCTGATCCTGGATCGTTTGTCGGTCTCGTTGAAAACACCTTGTTGGCACTGCTGCATTAGGCAGATATTTCTGGTATCCTATTGCCTAAGGTGGTTGTGATAAGCTACACAAATAGCTCGATATAGTTGAGTTGGTTCCCCTGTAATAAGTGGGAGGGGCGCTGACGTGATTCTGCCTCTTGTGGGGGGGAGGCAGCAGAAGCGCTATTTCTGGATCATCATTGTTTTCCTTCTGGCTCTAACCCGATTAGTTTGTTGTGAAAACATCGTCAAGCAAGGACTCCATTATTATTCTTCATTATTAGTGCGTGATCATGTAAACACGCGCATATATCGTTTTAAACCCATAACACGGCCAATGCATGATTGCGATTTTATGACCCGCTTTATATGTGAGATATGCCCGCGATATAAATAAATGGATACACCCCCCCCCCCCCTCCCGTGTGTGTGCATAAGGGTCTTGGGTGGAACTGCACTTCAGCAACGGGGGTGGCCAGTCCGCGGGGGAGGAGCAGGTGTCCGCCTCCGTGCACAGCGGAGACATGGAAAAAATGCTGCTGGACGCGCAGCACGAATCCGGCCGCAGCAGCTCCAGAGGAAGCCTGCCCTGCGACAGGTGCCGGGCCCCGGGACACGGACACGGACACCGTGCCGCGGCCGCCGCAAAGCTCTGTTATTTTCGTGCACATAGACCGCAGCTGTAGTATTATATGGAAACTTCCAGGGAGAGCTGGTTTTATTACAACGCCCCCTCCCCCATGCAAACAGACCTCCCTCATCCTTGTCCTTGAAATAAATGACCTTAAAGTAAAAAGGTTTTTAAGATCACAGGGATGAACACAGGGATGAGAAACGTTTTACAGCGCGTGTCCAGCCAGGGCTGTTTCTGAGTACTGGTGAGGCAATCTCAGATTTTCCTCTAAAGCGTTTTTGTCTCTCGCACTCATCGCCATGATGATTATGGTCTCGACTGCATTACTGCAACTGTAAACACGGAGTTGGCTGTAATTATAGTGGCTAATGGATAATACTGAGGGTGATTATCTCTCTTTACAGTCCCCCAAGACCCCAGACGCCACAGGCTCAGAGAGGCTCAGAGGCACATAGTACTGGGGAGAGGAATAGTTTTCAGGTATATCACATTTATATATTGGATACCTGACCACGAAGGGAGATCCAGTCTTTAAACACATGATATTATAACTTAAGGTCCAAAATGAGAAAACTGATGCTTGTTAAAATCCAAGTTGGAAGAAATGCAATATGAAGTAAATAACTTACCCGTCCCAGGTAATGGATCTGTGTTCCACTTCGACGCTGAAAGGCCATGGTGTGACTCTGTGTGACAGTGCCCCTCTGTTTTTGCTCAGTCTGAAGAAGACTATCTTGAGAGGAGACAAGAAGTGGAGACCATCATGAAGAAGAACGCTGACTGGATCTGGGACTGGTCTAGTCGCCCGGAAAACATGCCACCCAAGTATGTGTTTTTTGTGAAATACGCCCCCCCCATCAACAGAACCAGTTACACGAAAGTCCTTTTTTTAATAATCGCTGTTACCTACCTGCCCTGAGCTCTCTGCCAGTCAAACGTATCACAGTCAGGTCACAAACTTTATGGAATCAAATATGCATATGCAGACGTGATCAGGGAAACGTGAAGCCTTTGATCCCATGGCCTCTTCCCCTACCAGAGAGTTCCTGCTCAGACACCCTAAGAGGTCTGGCACCCTCAGCATGAGGAACACCCGGGTGATGAAGAAGGGAGGCATTTTCTCTGCCGACTTCCTCAAGGTCTTCCTGCCTTCGCTGCTCATCTCGCACATACTGGCCTTGGGTCTCGGGTGAGTCGACGTCACGCGTCGGCCTGTCTGCAGGGATGGCCCTTTGTTCCACTTTATACCCTAGGGTTACATCTCCAGCTCTAGTTCGCCACCTCAGCCCGACACGCAATCGTAATTCTGCACTTAGATGTCTGTTATGGAACAGTGATTTCTTGCTGCCTCTTTACATTGTGTGAAACAAAGACGCAATATGAAGGTATCATAAGCGTCGTAAACATAAGGTCCATACGATGAACAAACGGACATCTGCATCAAATTGATAATCTGGGCTAAAAAAAAAAATTCGATTGCATTTCAATATGTTATGCTGCAGTTCTGTATATAATGGATGACATGCATCATTTATCAAGTCCCTACGTCACCTGCAGCTTAAGCCAAAAAAAACCCCCCACATTATTCCTTATATGAAACAACTTCTGTAGACTCACATTGCAGGGTTTTGTACTAGCAATGCTAATGCTTAATTATTATTTTTTTTTATTTGTGTTGTCTGTAAAAAAAACCTAATGAAAATCAACTATAGGAAAAAGTATGAAAAAATGAATTGGCGTTGTGGTCTCAGGTCTGTGCTTGCAGACTCCTAAAGGAGGTTCAGGAGGTGTCAGTTAATGAAGCTGTTCTTTGCTTCTCCTTCCCCAGGGTCTACATTGGAAGACGGCTGACCAGCCCCACCAGCATGTTGTAGGGATGAGGCATCTGGGTGGGATGCATCCATCATCGTTCCCTTCGGCCTGCGAAGCGGCGGGGGGGGGGGGGGGGGGGGGGGGGGGGGGGGGGGGGGGGGGGGGGGGGGGGGGGGGGGGGGGGGGGGG
>JABFEA020000044.1:4686758-4697948 GCA_019775915.2 Cyphomyrus plagiostoma
TACAAGGAGAAAAAAAAAGACGAGTGCATCGAATTCTTCATTAGGACGACAAGAAGGCCCTCTCTTTTACAGATAAACGCCTAGGCTTAACTATGCAAGTACAAGAACCAGCCCGGTGACACGGCGGGCCCCTAGTTGATTTTGTCCTGGAATATATACAGATTGTTGGTGGCCGCCACGGCGATGACGTTCTCCTTGGGGTGCCAGGCCGTGTGCAGGATCTTCTTATTGAAGTCCAGGCTGTCGACGCTGATCTCGTCCTTCTTCCTCTTGCCGCCGGTGCACACCTTACGGGGCTTGAGGACGGCCCGCGGTTTACTGCTTTCCCGGGATGCTTCCAGCGTGACGTCTTTCCTGGTGTTCCTGTCGAACATCCTGAAGAAGTTGTTGTAGGAGCCGGTCATGATGGCTCTGCGGGCAGCGGGAGGGGCCAGATGGTTAGGCGGAATCAAACGGGGCGTCTGAACGTGGCACAACCGCGACGCACCGACTACACAAAATGCCCGCGTGTGTGACCGCTTCATACGGCACTGGGAGCTACTTTGAATTTTAACCCCCCCCCCCCCACCGACACAAGTATTATTCGACTTACCCATCTGAGCCATTCCAGCAGCACTCAAATTTGTCAAAAATGCAGTCATTTTCATACAGTGAGCATAACTTGCTACGGAGGTATTCGTGTACCTGGAAGCAGAGTGACAGACAAGTCATCGTGAGAGCCTTGCACTTAAATGTCCAAAGGAATACCCAAAAGCACCACTCGAACGATGTTCGGGGTCCAGTCACAGGGAACCGACCCTAACAGCCAGCAGCCTGGGGGGCAAAGGTGCAGCAACAGACCATTCACGGTATATTCAACACAATAAGGCTGCAGATAAACTAAGACCCTCACAGTACTTATCCTGTTACAAAAAAAAAAAAAAAAGCATTTTCTTACGTTCAGCTTTCCTTATTGTGCAGTGTCCAGTGGAAAATGCAAAAATAAAACCTCTTGGAATGAGTAAACAAGCTGATCCCTACCTTTTAGCAACTAATAAGAAAAATAAAAATAAATCAGAATATCCTTAATGTATAAGACTGAAAAAAATCTGCTATTTTCTCAGTTATTTTTTATATGTACATTCACAATAAAGTCATTTCTTTTTCTCTTGCGTTTTGTTCCTTATTCCGCACGATCCAGTGCAAAATGCGAAAACAAAACCTCAAAGCAAGCCTGAGACTATGCCCATTGCCCCCTCTGGCGTTAACATTAATGAATGACCCTGAGCCCCGACACACTGTCACGCCCCCAGTGACAGTGCAGCTTACAGCTGGCAGGGAAGGAGTACCTGGTACGTTTCTACGGGCCTGTTCTCCATGTTGAGGTCCCACACCTTGACCGACAGATAGTCTCGAGTCATCATGTAACGACCGCTATGGCTGAACTTGACGTCGGATATCGAGGAGATGATTTCGGAGAAGAACGACCTGCTGCTGGGGTCCTCAGGCTCCTCAAAGACTGGAAGAGGGTCAAATCGGGGAGGGGGGGGGGGGGGCGGGATGCGTTACAGAGCTGATGGGTGGCGTGGAAAAAGGACAACAGACATCTAGAATCACAGACCGCGAGATGAAGAAACAGCAATGATCTCTAAAGACACTACGAAAGGAGGGATGTTATTCATTGTACCAACAAGGAGCCTAAATTTAAGGAGCATCAGTTCTGCTCAGCATGAGATTTCACCTGCACACCATGCATCTCCAGCAGACCAGTGTTACAGTATCTAATAAGGCTTATAGTGTCAGATAGACACACAGAAGCCCTAAAATGAAGGTGCCTCCACAGGTGGACGGCAGATTCCCCATCATGGACACCGACAGAGGACGCAGCCTGTGAACTTCGCCGCCGGGGCTGGGAGAGGGTGCTCACACTTGGTATGCCTGTCGCACAGGGCGGCCGCCCGCATGTCACACAGCCGGATGGTGCCCTTGCTGCTGCTGTACACGAAGACGTTGCACTGGTGCGGGTGGCACTCTGCAGCCGTGATGACCTCCGTCAGCTCCTCCATGTTGGCCGGCTTGATGTCTACAATGTCTGAGGTCACATGATCAAGGAGGACCAACCAGAAACGGGCACCGGTCATAAAAACACTCTTACTCTTTTCCGACATGCTCGCTGTCCCGGTTCCAGTGGAAACAGCCAAGATCTCAGAGTAAAAGGATACTAAAACTCCTGTCTGTGATTTCTAAGTGCCAAAGGTTTATTCTTAGGTCGTCAGCAGAAAGGTAAGTTTCGTGATCGCTATTTACTGAAATGGAATTAATGTGATATGTGTGTGCGTTTGCGAATATCCTCCGAGGGCTGGCCTCCACCATCAGGTCCATCGGCATCAGCACCGGTACCTAGAAGTGGCACAAGGTTACTGAGGGCAGCCTGCAGACACTCTGTCTTCCTGACGTAAAGCTCAGCGCCATCCCTGAGGTCCTCCAGCGTGCTACTGAAGTAATTACCAGGATAGCAACTGGCTTTTCAGGGAAAAAACAAGGCACTAATTTGACACAAATCTAGCTGATCGTGAAGAAGACCCCACAACCATTTGATTATATGAGATACTTCTTAAGAGGCTGTTTTTCAGACTGACAGAGGGGGTAACGGCCGGATAAGAATTTTAAGGTGAAACGAACCCGTAGTGACGTGATTCTAAAGGGGTCTCGGAGTCTGCCGTCTTCATCCTTCAGGTTGTAGCCCTCTGCCCTTTTGTCCCTTTCGCTGATTTTCCATAGCTTAATAGTTTTATCTGTGAGACAGAGGGGCCGTTTCCGGCGTCAGGTTCAAACTGTGGAGGGGGCATTTCTGCACAGGAACGAGGAGACACGCGCAGGAGGAAGAGACTCTTACCGTTTGTCGAAAGCAGGAAGTGAGCAGCATTTTGCTGGGGTAACCACCTAATTTTATTAATTTTTTCCTCGATTTCTAAGCTTTTCAAATAGTCAAACTCCGGCTCGTGACTCTGAAAAGTGCTGTAGACATTATATTCTCCTCTCGAATGAGGTCGGTTTTTACTCTGGGAAAATTAAAAGGAAAAAGCCAAGATTTATGACCAGTGTTAAAACACAAGTGCAATACAGTGAGTTTCGACCCCTGCTGGTTTGTGGCCAGCTCACCTCTTGTTCTCGCTGAAATATGACAACTCTGCCCCCTTTGTCTCCTGTGGCTAGCAGCTCTCCAGAGTAGTTGAACTCAACCGTTGAAATGATGTCCGCTGAAATAAAGCAAGTTTTTACAAATTACAATTAAAAACAACCACCACAAACACACAATGCAATTTAAAGACACCGATTCAACCACATGTCTTCATAGTGAACTGCTGTTTTCAGGAAAAACAGGCCACTCACACAGATCTAAGCCAGAAATCGAACCCACAGACCTGGAGAGGTGAGGCTACAGTACTACCACCCAAACCAGCTCTGTACCATCTAATTCACATACATTTATTGTACAAACAAACCAAAACAAACAAAATCAAAGAATAGCAACCCAGACACTGAAACAGAGGATAACCACACACAGCTCCTTCCCACCCTGTTTGCGCTGCTCCACCTGTGCCCAGATATTCATTTTATTTATCTGTCCCTGACACCTTTCCACCGACACGCAGCCTCGCACGCCATCCATTCCACCTGAAACACGCCGCTGTGTTTACAGCATGAAGGAATCGGTCATTGGTCGGCGAAGAAAAACTATTTTTCCCTTCCTCACACCGCCACGGGCTGCCAGTGCCTCCCCGCTGGACGGCGAAACACCGCGGGGGAAACTGAGACGGCTGTGACTCACTCCGACGTCACTGGATCTTTTTTTTTTTTTTTTTAACTAAGGCAGGTAGATGGGCGACTCTCAGGTGAGTCATTAGAAAATAATGCACAATTAAAATGCAAGAAAAGACGGCACCTCGGAACATCCGATTCTTAATGCCTGAGACGGAGGTCCAGCCACAAAAGGAGACGCGCAGTGTCCTGGCTTGTGACTGCACGTGCATTTCCCCACCAGGGCCCAGCACGCAGAGCGCAGCAGAGGCTCCCAGTGAGGCCACACCGACCGGCTGCAATATATCAAAATGGCAAAGAAAGCGGCAACGTCCCCTCACCAGCAAATACAAGTTTCAGGACAGCATGACGGGGATAAACCCGACCCTTCACCCATGAGAACAGCATTGTGGTCTAACAGGCAAGTATGCAAGACGATCAGCACCATTAAAACCAATGTGCTAATTCAAGTCAAGCTAAAAAAAAAAAAACACAAAAGAAAACGATGTAAAGAGAAAGTCTAGCCAGGTAATAAATAGTCGCATCAATTTAAAGTTACAGAAACACTAGAGAAAAAAAAAAAACCCTCAACACTATCCTAAGAGATCTTGTTCTTCTCACAGTCTTATAAAAAAAAAAAACACAGCGATACGAAAAGAGTCATTTAGCAAATTAGCTGCTTTCCAGGAATAGTTTGTTCCCCCCATTTGAGTTTCTCCTTACTGTCAGACGTCCTGTCACTGAGGTCAGGAATAACGCGACATTCATCACGGCATCGCCGCTGAAAGGAGATTAGCTGAAGGACGAACAGAGGTGGGGGGGGAATACAAACCAGTGGGGGACAGAGTACAGTGTTCCAGCATCCCAGCTGCACAGAGAAACAATATCCCCTTCAATCTGTCGCTCGCTCATCAACAGCAACACCCAGCTTTACATGCCAGAGGTGCCAAAATATTACAGAGCTTTGGTATAACATGAAGCCAACCACCTGACTGGATGACATTCAGTTGGGTGTCGAAGGACACGGAGGGGACAGGTGATTTACTGCTGAAATTCTCCTTTATGTATCTCAGAGACGACTCAATCGGACATCATCTGCAGAGCTGCCAGGCAGACAGCTTTGCATAGTTTTGCGATTTAGCTGGACAAAAATGACCACAATCACACAAAAAAGCCAAAAACAAGAGACAATTACTTAGACATTATGAGACAAGAGGAAAAAAAAACACAAACAAAATTATCACGTGAAGCACAGAACAGACCACCCTAACAGGGGTGATAAATCTGTCCTGAATATAAATTGCGACTGTGGAGCACAGACACTGACACGCACGCCCTCAGATGCAGAGCTGTGACCACATTACTGAACACGCCTGTGACAAAGGACCAGCGATGAGCACAACAACAAGTCAGTGTGGGGCGCTGAGGGCGAAGTGGGGGGCAGCATCGTACCTTGGTTGAAGGACGCAGCGGACATCAGTGTGGCGGACGGCGGGGCGGAGGTTCTAAACGCCTGCGAGGAGCCACGGGGGACACATGGCACTGTCGGTGGGAGACAAGCTTGGGGGATGCTACCATCCCCCCCCCTCCCCTGCTGGCGTTACCCCGTACATGCAGATCGCCCACAATGCATTCCGGCGGCTCTCTCTCGGCAACGGAACCGACAAAACGGACCCTGAAGCAGGCGGCTTCAGCACGGTGACAGCCGGAGGACAGCGATGCAGCTGCGTGTGGGAGCAGCTCTCCGCGGGCCGGCCGCGAAACGCCAGCTTGGAGCCGCCCGTCTCAGCACAGACCAATCAGAGAGCGGCTGGCCTTACCCCATCCAATCACGAGGGCCGCTTTAGATCACAGGTAATTGAGAGCCATCTGTGTCACTGCTGCTCCCCCCCCAAAAAGTACCCCCCCGACGCATGTTCATATGGAGTTAAATGGGGGGAAAGTCCTATTCTGACCCTAACTCTAGATCTCGCAGACCGGAATCCTGCATGACCACAACCTGAAGCTTAAGAGCTACAAAAAAATCATGTTACATTCAATCAAAATGACACTAAAAAGCACATTACCAGGGACGTGCATATCTCATTTTTACATTTCAATACACAAGTCATTTAGACATCAATGAATTTAGTTACATTGCTACGCATGACGCTGGCTCAGCACACTCAAGTACAATGACTATGAGACACCATACACAGAGTCTGATTACACATTACTGGCATTTCCAGAATGGCAATGCTTTTATTGTTATAAAAAAAATCACTACAAAATAAAAGCCTTTCAAGTTATTTAATGACCCGGTTACACGCAGGTATATAATTATGTAAATGAACTGACTTGTTTTATGAAGAGGCAGCTGGTCACAGCGCTGCTGCAAAGGCACAGAGCGAATCGCAGCATCACCCGCTGGCACATCTTTGATGACTGACCTTTGGAGGTTCCGCCCCCCCCAACCACCACCACCACCCACACTGCACTGCGTTGACTCACACCCACAGTGACGTTCACCGCCTGAGAAGCTCTGGCTTAAATTCCATGTATCCACTTTGTGCACTTTGCAATGGTACCCCCAGTGAATCAACACTGGCGTGCAGCTCCATCAGCGAGAACCACCCATGGATGAACACAAGCATGGCTGTCACCAGATTATGACAAGACAACGTTCCCCGAGATGACAATGCTGGACCAGCAGGATGGAGAAACTACTGACAAGCTTCACAATCGCACAAGCAATGGTCAAGTGACCTCAGACGACATGTGTGGTCACAGGTCTGTCATTTGGTCTGGAGAACATCTGTAGGAGATACTCTATCAGTTTCAACATGCACATTGGGTAGACTGTGGTACACCTATATTCCCATTAGAAAATAATTTTTCTTCAAGTCTAATAAAAACAATGAGCAATTCATAAACTGAACTGCATAGGAAATCCACAAAGAACCCACCTGTTCATTCATGACTGTAAACATCACCCATCTGAACCATGGCTACTGAAGAGACACAAATTGCAACATCTTTCTGAAATATCTTGACCTATCAAAAATCTGCCACGGCTACCTGAAACCCCATCCAAATGCTTTCTCAAAAATAACTGCAGTTTTTAAGTGAACAGTTGTAATTCCAATTCTAAAGTTTTACTAATCTCACTTTTGGCACATATGAAACACATAAACTTATTTTCTCACACACACTTAAACTCTTTCAAACGTTCTGTCACACCCTTCCCTTCTGGATAATGACATAACATCGCCATCCTTTATGAAGTTATTAATTAGCTTCTTAAATAATATGCATCCAAATTTGGGATCTTCAAGTACATAATTTATATAAAGCAGAACATTACAGTTACACATAAATCTTGTCCACAATACTCGAGCACAGTGAAATCACTCGAAGTAAAAATGACTGCATTCATCACTTCAACTATTAAACTGATATTAACGTACTACTTATTTTTTTAACCAATCAGTTGCATTGCCTGGTAGAAAAGAAATGTGCTATGTGCTACATGAAATGTACTACAGACCGACGCCACGCGGTGAAAATCATGCAGCGAAGACTCATTAGTTAATACTGGAAATCCTGTTCATTGAAACGCGGCCATGAATCTACATGCCATAAAAACCGCAGACAGAAGGCAGCGGAGCCCATCGCTGTACGTTTCCAATAAAACAGTCATCCAATAAAATGATCGTCCTAATTACTGGGGAATAATACTACTCGCCAAATAGGAAACCGTCCTTCGGTGTGGGAGATTAACGCTCAAAAAGCTATTATAAGATTTAAAAGCGTGTACGCTGATGCTGAGACCGACGCGGTCTTTAGACGTCACCGTCAGCGGCGAAGCCTTTAAACGTCACTCCAGGGGACTCGATTCGTTTCACAACAGCCTTATTTAAACACCGGGAGGCCGTGTAACTTCAATCTTAACACCCATTTAACGAAGATGCACAAGCACACCAAAAATGCAAAAGGATTTAAAGAGTCCAAATGACCGTGCCACCCAGTGGGGCTCACTTAGACCCCGGGGCCTGCGAGCAGCAGGCAGCCAGGGAGCTAACCCAGCGGTAATGGGGACTGAGCCGTGAGGCGCTCCAGTCAAGCCGCACGGCTGCCCGGCACCATCGCCACGGCACTGACACTGTCAAATGTGACTGTCGTGTACGGGAGAAAACGCAAATTAAACAACAATAATAAAACTTACCTTCTGCCACATCCTCGTCTATAGCTCCTTTCACTTGGGAAAAACACCACTGGAAGTCGTTCCCTCCTCCGACACCTACAAGACACGATGCGAACGCGATTAGCACGTTTCATGCTGCACGTCCGATCGCGGCGCCGCACGTCGCATCTCCCCGCGGCTCCCGGCACCAGCCTGCTAGCGGGAGCGAGCGCACGGCTCGCGGTGTGTAACTAGCGGTGTATAACCAGTTAACTAGGCCGCGCTCCGGAGTGGCGCTAAACAGAGGGCCCCCGCCTATAAAGTTCACTGCCTTACCTGCCATCGCTTATTTTCTCCCGCAGCAGACCTGGCGTCACCGTCGGCCTCTCCTAAGTTTATGTGAGCGACGTCCTTCGCGCCGAAGAGCGACCGATCGGGACAGCAAAAGTGGTCGAAAGAGCGGAGAATCAGAGCCACCAGGCTTGCCCGTGATTTTTTTTCCTCTTTCCAAAATGGCGTACACTGCCAGTCGACATGACACGGTGACGTCATTTAATAGACAGTCTTCAAAAGGGCCGCTTCTTTGCGAGCGAGCACGCGCTGGCCCGCCGTGTGTGTGTGTGTGTGTGTGTGTGTGTGTGTGTGTGTGTGTGTGTATATATATATATATATATATATATATATATATAAATATAAATAATGTCTATATGTCTGTCTGTCTGTCTGTCATTGGGTTCTAGCTATTGTACAATGTAGTTTTTCATTTCTTAAACATGATAAGAAAATAATATTTTCTCCTATGTGTAAATTCGATCCACATTAAATCCATTAACACGCATACAACCTAATTACCAAACGAAGATTTCCCGTTTTTTTTTTTTTTTTACCAAGTGTAAATGTATTAAAATGCATTTAGTTTGATGAGGTAGAAGGCATTCGTGTGACGCTCCAGGCGCAATGCATTTCAAACGAGAGCGTCTGATGCTCTGTCGGTCTCTTGCGGAATCTTGTGGCCGGGCCTGGAAATTCAGCTCGCCTACTTGCTTGGGGCGAGTACAAAAAAAAAACCAAAAAAACAACAACAACTAAACACTAGCCCCATAGCTAGTAAAAAAATAAAAAATACACGTAGGGCTGTCAAAGTTAACGTGTTAGCGTTCATTTTTATGACGTGAAGTATTATAATTTCTTTGCAGCCCAGCATGTATTACTTTTCATAGGCTTATCCCAGTGGGAGTTAAGTACGAGCAAAAAGACTAGTATTGGCCAGCTTGTAAGGGGTCAGTAAATGTAATGCATCGCTGAAGCGTCTTAATGTATACTTGCAAAAAGTGGATACGAGAACATTTTTGAATAATTGAATGACGGGTATATGGAGGATGGCCTCGTAGATGCATTAGACAGCGTTACCAGCACTTGAGGAAGTTTGACAGGGGTTGCATTGTGGGTTTGCGTGTGGCCAGGGGGTCGTATCGTGCAACTGCCCGACACGTGGGGCATGCAGGTGCCACAGTCACCCGACGTTGGAATCAACGGGCACATGAGGGCACCCACACATGTGAAGGTTCCACTCACCCAAGACAGACCACAACAAGGGAAGATCCTCGTATTGTGCACCAAGCATTACAGAACCCAATTATATCTGCACTTGCCATCTGGAGACAGGTTTTAGACTCTCTATGATACCTAATGTCATCGCGACACGAGTGCAGAGACGGCGTTGGAGTAGTGCCGTAGCTGGGAGGGATGAGGACCAACCCTGCCAATGTTGTGGAGAGACACACCGTTGTTACACCTGGCATCATGGTGTGGGGAGCCATAGGGTATGACATCATGGTGTGGGGAGCCTTAGGGTATGACATCATGGTGTGGGGAGCCTTAGGGTATGACTTCAGTTTCTCTCTGGTAGTGATTCGGGGGACCCTGACAGCACAGCGCTATGTCAGTGACATCCTGTGTTTGCACGTCTTACCCCTCCAGAGATGGCAATCTGGTGCAGTCTTTCAACAAGCCAATGCCCTTCCACACACTGCACATGTGTCTATGGACTGCCTGCGTCATGTTGAGGTCCTCCTGTGGCCAGCCAGGTTCACAGATCTTTCCCCTGCATTTCTACATGTACCCAGGCCCGGGGGTGGTGGTGACATGGGACCAGCAGTGTGCCCATACTGCCAACTCTGTTGTTCGTTTGATCTGATGTAAAAATCATTATGATACAGTCACAAGACCTTTCACCACATGCTGATTCACTTTATTTCCACTACTCTGTCTCGGTGCTTGACTTTTTTTGTCACTGAGTGTGTTACTATATCTGCTAATTCTGTAAACCTTTGGGAACTATTGAAGGAACCACTGAAGGAAGAACTGTAGGAACAAATAATGAATAACACGTGAAATATTGAACTTGTGTTTGTTCTTCGTTAATGAATTGTGACGCATAATTTATCCCAGGCAGTTACTATAGCCTATTTGTTAATTCTGTAAACCTAATACTGTTAATTATGTAAAAAAGGAATTATTAATGAATAGAGCGAGTGAAATACAGTACTGATCTCATGTTTGTTTACCATTAGTGAATCATGATCCATTAATGAATCATCTTCCATCATAGGTAGCAACTGTATTTGTTCATGATTTGTACTTCAGTAGTAAATGAATTACTACCAAGTATTTTTGTCCCCTCTAGTAGTGTCACCATGAAAATTACATTTTACACTGTGAAACGGGTGAAATTTTATCTAGGCTAGTACAATTTTGTTATTAAACTATTAGCAAACATTCTAAACTTTCATCCCTACATACAAAAAAACATTTTACACAATACTTGACTTGATCAAACACGAGTCACTTACACACTTTGCGCATGCTGCCAACATCGACTGAGAGGAGGCGGCTTATAGGCAAATCGTAGTTTGTTTTTTCTGTCAGTCTTGGAAATAATTCCTAGAATTAACACCAGCATGTTCACATTGAAATGCTGCGTCTGCACATTTTTGTCTGGCGTTGCTGAAGCCGGAATCAGATGCGTGCTCACTCAGAGCCATCCGACTGATAATACTGTATATTACAACAGCACTTCTTCCTCTTCATCTGAGAAGGTGCCGAATTCGCAACCGCTGACGCCCCTGCCAAAGTTCTGAATTACACATCATACAATTCCTGCCTTTAACATACACTCACCTAAAGGATTATTAGGAACACCATACTAATACGGTGTTTGACCCACTTTCGCCTTCAGAACTGCCTTA
>JABFEA020000044.1:4713591-4744247 GCA_019775915.2 Cyphomyrus plagiostoma
GCATTTGCCCCCAAGGTTGCCGGTTAAAATACCCACCATCGGCGTATTACCCCCCCCCCCCCCCCCCCCGTAATGCTCCAGGGAGACCGCAGACCCTGTACTTGAACCCCAAGCTTCACTCTCCACTGCATACATCTGCGACAATGGGACATGCGAGAACTACCTGAACTCGAATGTGTGCAAATGAAAAATAAAGCATTATAACTGCATATTTATACATACTGTAGATACATGCACTTTGAATTACATCTGCCAGCTAGCAGCTATACAGTGATAACCTCTTAGAACCTCACCTGCTCCCTCCAGAGGTTTACATGTGTAATTAGAATTGCCTGATCAATAGAGCACACCCATCTAGTCCCCATCTAAGCTTCACCCCATTACCGGTCCCATCCAACCCAGCTGACTGACGTATCCATCATCCCATGACCTTTAAGTCTGGTAGCACAAGGTACAAGGTGGGACACAGTTGGGATGGAATACCAGCTCGTTACGGAGAAGATACCTACATTGGCTGTCACGCACAAGCACAAGGGACGTCAAGGGACGATTGATAGACGCCCTAAACCATTCATGCCCACTGTATCAGCTGGGTCATACACTGGAGCAGCATAGGGTAATTACCTTGGTCGGGTTAAAGATTCTGTAGCACAGCCACTCTGGGACCTGAAGCAGCAAGTTTGAGGTTATGAGTCCTTAACTACAGTGCTCTCAGCTATTCCCAGCCGCCCCGAGTGAGCAGCGGGTAAGTACTGCCAGACACCGACGCACTGGCTATCCTCCAGGCTGAAGATGGATGAGTCTCAGGGACCCACAGTAGAACCTCCACCCTCTCCTCCGACACGCAGATAGAGGGCTGCGGGCGGCCCTCACAGGACGGCCCATGTTCCGTGTGTTTTATGGCGAATTATGAGGTCGTTTCTCAGCCCAGGCAGATCCACAGTGTGCTGCCACCGCTTAGTCTTATGGGAAATACGGCATCCATTTCTCAAGCACCGGAAGGCATCTGTTGGGCCTCAATAATGGCAGCCCTCTAGGAATTAGCTGCATCGGTATGTTTACTTCCGAGCCTGGGATGTGGTCTTTTTTGTTGTCTTGTGACATCTCTGCCCTCTAGTGACTCATTACACACTGTGGAGATGACAGGGGCCACATCACTCAGAGGAACTCTTTAGAGAGGCACTAGACGTTCACAGGAAACTCCAGTAATGAGGAACGAGGTCCTCCAGTCCTTACCGAACCACACAAACACAGCTCTACGAAACAAGACTAAATATAGACATCAGTGGTTACAAAGATACAGGAAAACAATCATATAACTGAAGACAGCATGGTTTGTGATTCCATGGATACCAATAATGCAGAATACGTGCGTTTCTATAAGTGACGTTTATTAAGGACAACTTAGTGATTGCAGCCAATCGATATGCACAGAAAGCTGCAGCCTACAAGGTTTTCAAGGGTTAACACAATATTTTTAAGCTAGGTAGTTGGTTTAATACGGAGTGCACAAGGTGTAGAGGCAGGTAGACCGGCTCCTCCACCAGCAGGACAGTGGGTCGCGGTCCACCCCGTAAACCACGAATGCAGTCTACACACATATCCCCCCATGGTTACTTTAATTGAATGAAGAGGGGATGTCGAGGCCAAACACCCTTTAATGTAAGTCTCTGAGAAGAGCTGGTGTGTGGAACAGCACATGCCTGGCTCTGACGTTCTGCTTCGGCCAGTGCCTAACTGGGAAAGAGGTTATTAGGAATGAGCATGGAGGTGGGATATGAATGATGAAGGGAATAGGCCTGCTACACCCCCCGAATAGCAAATATCTTTTAGACGCTGTTTCCTGATCAGTAATTTTCAACACGAGCTCTGGAATGAAGATTCGATGCACAGGAGCAGGGCCAATCCAAAACGATAATGTAAAGCTTGTTGATATATAAGCTCATACATTAACATAAGATCAGCTGCGGCCTTAAGCCTTGTGCATGAATAAGCAAGCATGCAGATTAGCTACATGTATAAAACATAAATGAATGCACACAGTGCAATACCTGTCCCTGGACAGGAACACATCACTACTGCAAAGCAGAATGGTCATAAATTAAAGCACTGGCCATATTTTCCACCCTCGATATATACATAAGATCCAGAGTCATGGGACAATCACAATGTGATCAGACCTTAATTCAATTATTGCAAACACCTGGGCCTAATAGACCAATCTCAAGGGCCGTCTGGAATCGGGCACCAGGCCTCACAAGATGGACGGATCACTTAAACTTTTGGATCGTATCAATTTATTTTTGTTTTCACTGAAGAAATACATGTTAAGAGAACATTAACGATGCTACCCGAGGGCTCTGGGCCTTCTGCAAGTTCACAAGTCCACCAGTAGGAGGAGCACATCACATTATGCTTCAGAATACCACATGGCGCTGAACGAGTTTAAAATTCCATGCAGGCATCTCCGCTTCTGCCCGATGCTTTATTAAAAATGTTGCTGTATAATTATATGAGCTGAACATTCTCGCCACCGATGATTTATAAGTTGCATTCAAGTTTTCCCCGGGAACCCTTTTTCCCCTCCTGTCAACCATTCTCATCAAGTTTGCAAAAATGTGCGATAATTGGTTCATTACTTGGCCTTGCACTTTTAGTCATTCAAATGGCATTTCCAGGAAGACAGATGGATTCCACTATTTAGTCGAATCAATGCGGGCAGCAAACTGCATGAAATTCATTAGGAGTATAATTACTCGGGACATTATTCATTTAAACATGATTAAGACATTATACAACAAAATCATAATTCATTGATAGAAAAGTTCCTGATATTGCTTTGGTGATGGGCCTTCAAACATTTGCATTTGTATACTAAGAGATACAGTACAGTACACAGTAATGAACGATGAGGTAATTAACCTCTTACTCAGTGTTTTCTGAGGTTGTGAATATACGCACATGTCTGTTGAAAAGTGCACACTGTAATTAATGTGATTGTCCTTTGTAATTGTTTCTTAAAGCCTGAGAAAGTAGTTTTCCGTATATTCTGTAGGCTCACCATTACGTAAGAGGGTGGCGTAGTGACTAATAGCATAGCCTTATATAGGCAGAGTGCAGCTTTACATCATCATCTTGTGGCTTTACACCATCATTGTGCGGCTTTACATTATCATCTTACGCCTTTACACCATCATTGTGCGGCTTTACATTATCATCTTACGCCTTTACACCATCATTGTGCAGCTTTACATCATCATCTTGTGGCTTTACATCATCTTCTTGGCATACCATGTTTGGGGTTTGCTTATGCTGGGCCCTCTGGTTTCCTCCCAGAGAGTCATTTCTTTGAACCGGTGTCCATCCACCGTAATGAGTATGTGACCGTGCGCATTATGATGCATTTCCATCCCATCGGGGGCGACCCCTGTCTTGTTGACTATTATTTCCGGGATGAACGTCCAGGCTCACCATGACCCTGTTGGATAAGCAGCCATGGAAGATGGATCATGCAACATATATGTAACAACAGGTAGGTTCTGCAGGTGAGGTTCTCATTGTCTGAAACACCTTTATAGAATATCAGTACCAAAAACGAAATGTTTCAAGTACTAAGAATGAATTTAAGATATATGCCCACTTTTGCCAATGGGATGAAAAACGGGATTATTCAAATCCAAAGCATCTGAAAGTATAGACGGTGCCTTATGCCATGTCCATCCATGGCTGCGGATTGGCCGAAGTGGTCATGCTCCTGGTCCGCCACACCGCTAATGGCCAACTCTCACCCCAAAGTGTGTCAAATTGACGGCATACAATGTAATCAGACACCAGAGCATGGTGTTTGACAGAACACCAAAATCTGAACCGGCTTCAGCTCCCAAACTATATTACGCACAGCATGCCACCATAATAATAATCCTCGACCAGTTCTGAAGTAAAGGACACAGCAAAACCATTTTCAGCAAGTAAAACAATAGCTTGGGATGCTGTACCTGTGATCAGAAGGTTGCTGGTTCAAGTCCTGCAGTCAGCTGAGTGATTTCACTACTGAGTCCTTGGACGAGGCCCTTAACCCCCAATAGTTCCAGGGACTGGCTGCCCCTGCTTTATAAAAAATGTACATCACTTTGGGTAAAAGCTTGTACTAAATAAATAAACTGTAATGGCCTTTGATGTAGATGGCACTGGTGGACTGAGTTGGAGTGCAAAGACCTGTGTCACGGCTGCCAAAAGGTCAGGATGTCCACCGTGGGCTCTGCTGCGCTGGGATACTGGTTTAGGAGGTCCTGGAGGCTCTTACCCAAATGCAACATGAAGATGACTGGGGCTGGATTTTGATGACTGTGTTGAATCCAGGCACCAGTGCAGAACTGCAACTGCTGCGGGTATGAAAGGGGTTCACCCCCAGGCTAATTGCAACAATGCGATACTTCCACTCATTACTGCATTTTACCCCCAAAAAAAGCTGATTGCACCCTATTTAAAAACAGACTGTTCAAAGGCCACATGAATGATTAAAAAATCCATCTGGAAAAAAAGCATACCATAAATAAAGCATACCACGATAAAACAATATTAACTTTTAATAATTGCCACGATTATCCCATCCATCCATGTTCTGAAACCACTTTTCCAGTGATCATTATTATACATTTTTAATATTCTCAGTCTAGAAAACTAGATGCCTTATGACTGAGCAAAATTGTGTATTAATTCTTATTAAAATATATTTAATAAAACCAACACCAGGAGACCTTTGTGGCAAAGGAGCAGTAAAGCCTGTGATGATTGGGTACTGCGGACGGTGCTGTTGTATCCAGCTTGCCCCAGCTGTGCGTGAGCAGTCTTCATGCACCCAACCCGGCAATCAACATTCCACCCACAGCAGAGACGTACGTTCCCGGCGGATCACTCTAAATTGCCCGTAATGTCTGACTGTGTATACTTCTGTGTGAGTGCCCAGTGATAAACTGGCCTCCCAATCGAGGTACGGCCTACCTTTCCCAGATCTCAGCAGCCCACATTACTGAGTTACTTATAAAAGAGGAATTGTATTTTTACTAGGCTATCAAGGTGGTAAAAGGTGTTTGCCTCACCCCCGCTCCCCCCCCCCCCACTTGCTGGGTCCAATTTTAAGCCTGTCACACAAGTTCACATTTGTTTATTCAGCAAATGCTTTTAGCTAAAGCAACATGCAATTGAGAAACAGGGTCAGCCACTTCCTGGAGCAGCTGTGGTTAGGGGCCTTGCTCAATGGCCCACCAGTGACATCACTTGGCCAACCAAACGGTTTTGAACCGGCAACCTTCTGGACACTAACCTCCTCATCTCAGCCCAAGCTATCCTTTGGGTAGCCCAGTTTCCTATCATAGTCCTAAGGCAGAATTAGTGTCTCCAGTGTGTTGTGATAGATTGGGACCGGTTCCAAGCCCCGCCAGTACTCTCTACTGGTAACTGGTTAACAGAAATATGTCATGTTATATTATCTATGTATAAGAATTTCTTGTTTCGTCTGTTGAAATTACACTGTAGGTTGTTCTGCAGAAATAGATTCACTCATGACTGTTCTTTATAATTTCTCTGAATTTCCCTGTTCCTGATAACTAAAACTCAAAACTCCTGCCACAGCTGACGGACTACACGCACCACCCAAAATATACACCGCTGTCACACGCCCGGCCCCCAAGTACCACGTGCGGGGACAGCGACCACTTGACACAAGGGGGACGCCATGTGGACACAGGTGCTCGGGTCACGTGATGTGCGTCTTCCAGAGGCCCCAGGGTGGAAAACATCCCTCACTGGCGATTAAGCCTGCGGCGGAACATCTCTCCGGTGAGGACGTGGGATGAGTGATGGCCGTCCACCGCCCACCTTGGCTGTCCGCCGGGAATGCTATATTAAGAGAGTAAATCTGGGATGTAGTCAGGAGCATCCATGAAGTCGTGAACACATCTAAACAGCTTTGTGACGAACCATGAGCCCTCTACAAAAACATACAGCTCTGCCACAAGGACAATGGGGCCTATTTCATGCTTTAACCTTTGTGTTTGATAAAGAATATATAACACAATGCAGAGCCTATATGATCTATCTGTCTGGACTCGGAGGCGGGACAGCCAGGGTAGCTGGCCCAAGGACCAGGCCCCCCTCCATGACGCTGAGAGCCCCTTTTCTGACCGTATGCAAAACATCTATGACAAACAAAATCAAGCACATCATATAATATTCTGACATCCTACTGTTATATCTCTTATTTTATGTATTTTCAATCTCATTATAGTGGGGGTCATAATAATAAAAAAAATGGTACAATACTTAAAACAATTTTGAAATGTAATAACTTGTAATGCTCAAACTCTGTTGTCGAGGCATGTATTTCATGAAAAAGGCACATTTGAAGAATTTGCTAGCTACTGCAGTGCATGATGGGTATGACATTTGGGAGCTACTTAAATTTCATCATCTACAACTACTGCAACTGGCTTAGGCATGCAGGCCCTAGATGTAAATTTGGAAGGGGGGAAGCGTGGTCTATTTTTGCCCCAGTGTACAATTGTTCCGCCACTGATCGATCAATCTATCTATCTTTTCATGTTCAATGAAAATGACCACACCTGTATTTTGGCTGTGCAGAACATGTCAATCAGCGTCCAAAGCTCAGTGCCTTCAGAACAAACTGGTCCAAATTACTCATTAAATGATTACCGAATGTCTTTGCCTGTACATGTTAGTTTTGGTGGCAAAACTCAACAGAAACTCAAATGCAACTTTCCAGATAGTAATTATAATAATAAAAGCTATTTATGCTGTAACGTGGGCATGTGAGGTGCCTTTGGTCTCTTGTATCGAGTTGAGCTGAGTCAGAATAATCAGAACCTTAACACCCACATTGTCTGTGCCTGTTAATTATCGTCATCGCTCAACCGGGCACATTGTGTTAATGAACCGGCCGATGGGCTTGGCATGGCTTTGTGTGTGTTTTTATTGATTAGCGTCACGTGACCCGTCTGTAATTCAAAACGGCATTCCATGCCTCCCTTAACTGGCGCGCATTTATAGTGAATAATAAGACTGTGGTCTTTGAAGAGCGAATATTTAACTGGCAAACTACATTGTTGCTTTAGGCTGTCAGGCTTCACCTGAAAGTAACAGACACTACATTTGCACAAATACGCGGAGAAGCAAGAACGATTTTGCATTGCGGGGAGCAGGATAATGATGCCCATAAACCTGGAGGTGGAATTACGGCCGGGCAGCACTCAGCAGCGGGGATCTGTCATTTAGGAGGCATAATGGCCCCCTGCATTGTGTCATCGCCTCACTCTCTTCACTCCAACATTTAATTCCTTCCCAGCGCTTATACCGTGATGGGGGAGACTAATGTCTGCTCTCGCTGCCGGATCTTGCAGTTGCTGCCTCTTCCTCCCTGCGATCTCGTACTGCTCCCCCCTCCCTCCCCAGTCTGAAAACGCTCCAGAAACCGGTGACTATTAACGCCACTTTTTGCCTTTAAGTTTCATTTAATTACTGCTTAGCTGTACATTAAAAGTCAAGGGAGGGGAAATCGAGCAGCAAATGACACCATCAAAGCGTAATGTCTGTAAACTGCCGCCCGGCTCACCTATCGGTGTTTTAATGACCGGCTGGGAATCTATTGTGGATAAAAAGTCTCTAAATGAAACAAAGAGGGGATTATTATTCACGTTCGTTATTTTTTCAGCGCCTTCCGTGTGAGTGCTAGACAGCGGACCGGGTTTAAAAGTTTTTTTTTTTTTTAGAAGTATCGTTGGAAGTGTCGTTCTCGGTTTGCGATATCACACCGCAAGGCTCCTCTAGCACTGCCCTAGTTGTTGATTTAACGTGTCGATTTAGCAGCAAATGCGGCCTTGGGTAATTAGATAACGTCCTTCTCCAACCGGAATAAAAGTATGTTTTAATCATAGCTGCTATCTTTGTTCAGCTGGGTGAGGCGAGATTTTCAATTCTAGACAAGTCTGCACACTCATGCACATGTATTTACATGTATGTAACAGTTTTATTACCTATGGTGTGTAGGATTTGCAAACCACCCCAACATTTTTGATGTAGATAAGTTTAGGATCACAATGGAATAATATAGAATTGCCGGAAGATTTCTCTTGTGAATGTGAGAGTCTGAAAGCACAAGTGTCACACCAGATGTGTGACAGTTGGTAACCCTGCACTAAAAAAATGTTCCAGAAGACAGGCGTAAACGGTTATTGGTCAAAATCTTGGGAAGTAGGGCGTGTGAGTGTAATTGCACATCTATCTTCCACGTTGAGGTTTGGAGTAGGGCAGTCAGGTTGCTTGTGACCCAGAGATATTTCTGCCAACTGGAGCGTTCTAGCTTGTTGTCCCAGAGCTGTTTAAGAGCTGGAAATCCCGCTGACGTCGCCTCTCAGTACGACTTGGGTTGAGCTCACTGGTCTAAATAAGGCAGCAAATGGCTGGCAAAGCTTTAAACATGCTCAGATTGTTCTGGCATGCAGACTTCTGGGAGCTGCTGTAACATCAGCATTAGATGGTGACATGGAGGCCCATGGAGACTTAGTGCTGCAGCAGCATACTTCCAGGCTGATGTTTACATGTTCTACATGTATTTGCATAGTTGTCTTCCACAAACACATGTTTTTGGGGAAAAATTGCTCCAACAACTATCATGCCTTCCTGGGGATGATTCCCAGTGCATCCTGGGATTGACTTCAGACACAGGGTACCTGCGGCTTGTGGGAGTTTTACTTACACAAAAATGTGCTGAGGGCAGAAAGAAAAATGATTGGTTCAGAGAGATAGCCAATCAGATTGTAGAGGTGATGAGTCCAACTAGAGGAGGTGGGACCAATACATTTGATTGGTTGGACCCACCTCCTCTACAATCTGATTGGTTATCTCTCTGAACCAGTTATTTTCATTCTTACAGTTTTGTGTAAGTAAAACTCCCATAAGCAAACCTGCACTGAAGAAGAACTTATGAAAGATATTATAGATGGGCGATCCACATTTTTTGATTAACGATCTGATTCCAATACACAACTGCCGATACTGATACAGATTCTGATACAAGAGCTCTTTTTACTTTGATATACTTTATATATTATTTTTTAAAACTAGTAAATACAGATGGAAATATGTATGACAAAAAATATTTAATTAGGCTACTACAAACATACATAACATACTGTTCCACCTCGTTTGTTTTAAGCGTTTTTGAGGCATTTGCAGTTCGATATGGATATCTTCAAAGAAAGTATACACAAGTGCCGAATGCTTGAAATTTGAACAGTTTTTCTTCCATTGGCGTCAGCGCAGTTACACTTTTCTTGCGATGGCAGCCCCTCTTGTATCACAAGCTGCAACATAGTTCGCAAAACAGTCCAATTAAGTTAGCGACTCCCAAATCATCCATTTCTTTGTTTTGTCTCGCAGTTGCGTGCGCTTTGTGAAATGGGATTGTCCATTAAACGCTATTCCCACCTCAAAACTTTATTTTACATAGATTGCAAATCGCTGTGCTTCTGGTTTCTGTTAAAAGTGTATAATACTCCCAGATCGTCACGTCTTATTTTACGCTCCTCATATTGCGGTGGGTATGCGCATGACGTCACAGCAGGTGGAAGTCACTGTACTCAGACCCACTGAGTAGCAAAAAAGACAGAGGGGCAGCGATAGCGTTCGATTTGAATGCCGCAAAAACCACATGTAAATTGGGAAAGACCTGTCGTGCGATCGATTGCCAAAAACTAAATAGGTAAGTATAGGATGTGGATCGGTCACGCATGGCCGATACCCGATCCGTCAAATAGGTCTGGATCGGCCCCGATACCGATCTGAATATCGGTATCGGTGCATCTTTAAAAGATAAGTGATATTTGTGTGGTATATTAGTAATATTAAGCCCTAATTTCGCAAAAAAAAAATCTATATTCATTTTATATCACAGCAACTCGACATAGAACTAGTTTTGGTTTTTAACTGGATTAGTACTACAGCTATCAGACACATCTGAGACATTTTCAGGAGACTTGACTACAGCTTGAAAATCTTTTATGGAAAAAAATCCTTTAAAGAATCCTTTACAGTGCGGTACTGAATAAAAGTTCTATTCACGGTACAGCAGCCCTGGTGGAACCACACAGTATCCGTCAGGAATCACAAATTGGGTTTCGCAGTTTCCCAGAGAATTTAAAGGGACATTTGTGTGTGTGTGTGTTTTTTTTTGCTGCAAGCTCTGCCTTTTGGCGGGAGCCAGTGATGTACTGCTTTTGATTAGTCATGTCTACCTCAGGGGGGAAAATGCCTGTGAGAATGGAGCTTTGAAAACAAAACAGTGCATCTTCATGTCTGTCTTATCAGGTGTCAAACAGGATGTTAGCAGGAGTGGCATGCTAGCCTAGAGGGCACAGTACTATTGGAAAGGGCTTCATTTTCATCCCTAGGTCAGTATAAGTCAATATAAATAACTTACAGTATTGTCACATCCTGCCCCCCATGTCTGCCTGACCCTCCTGTCCCTTCCCTCATGTGGCCCAATGGGACACACCAGACGCTTGTTGGCCCACGTTAGTTTATGTACCTGTTTGTCTCACCCTTGCTAGTCCTGTCATTAACATGGCTCCGTCTGCAAGCCTGTGTCCTTCCAGCGTCTGGCTTTTTTGTTTTGATCTCTCCTGGTCTTGTTTATTTACAGCCCCTGTTTGTTTCGTTTTGTTCCAGTAAAGCCCCCTTTTGTTTCGCCCCGAAACGCCTGCCCTCCAGTCTTTCGTCTGGCAAGACATGACACTTATTGTTCATAAACTACATATTTGCAAGATCACTGCGGAGCTGGAAACGAGTTCAGATAAAAATCCATTAAGGCCCCAATTGCCTTATAAATGGGGGGAATAGAAGTAGAATTAAGTGGGAAATAATCCCACGTCCACAACAACGGCAGTGAGGGAGTTTCCTTTTGTTTGCTTTGCGGAAATGCTGTAGCGGATGTGGTGCAGGCCTGGTGACGGCATTGAAATGACAAAGAAAAACAAACAGGCGAAAATAGATGCACTGACTCTGGATGGGAATAAAAAGATAGAGAATTAGCACATTAGTCCAGGGCTTGGAGCCAGAGATCACTACACCGTGAAGTGCACAGTCACCCTCCTCCCAATGGATAAACCAGCCTCCAAGTGGTTCTGTCAGACCCTTTTTCACTGTCACGCGTGTCTGTGTGCTACTGAGAGATAAGAGCAGTGAAATAAGCGGTGCTGCTGGGATAGCAAGGGCAGCTTACTGGTGTTCTGTGTTGGAGATGGACAAGGACGAGAAGGCTTTGGCTAGAGCGCAGTTCCTCTGCTGTCTTCGTTCCACCATGCTGTCTTCGTCTCCTATTCTGACGTCATCATATATATATGCAGGTCGTCGTCGACTTACGACCATGATTGGTTACGACTGACTGGTCGTAACATGATTTGGTCTTAAGTCGCATATGTTTAGCCTACTGTTCAGTAATGTATTGTTATAAAAATCTTTAAGTCATACCTTATCATACTTTTCTCTGTTCATTATTGTTATATATCATACTTTTCTCTGTTCATTATTGTTATACATCATGATTTTCTTGGTTCATTATAGTTATACAGTTACTGTACTACATCTTAACTTTCTTTGTTCATTATTGTGATACTGTACCATATCCATTGTTTCACCAACGTCTAAGTACTGTACAGTACTGTGTACTAATAAAAATTCAACCTTTTTTAGTTAATTTTTCGTCCTTTTTACGTATTTTTCGTTAGACATTATTGTATTTTTCTTATTTTCATGGTTTCTTTACATTTTATGCATTTGTATTTGTAACAGTTAGCGGCTTAACGCGCGGGAATGGTAGTGCTGCCGGGAACTGGTGCGCAAACTGTCGTACGCGCAAACTGTCGTAGCTGGGCAACATTTGCGCTGCCAGACATACGAGCTATGATCATGGTCGTAAAGTCGATTGGTCGTAAATTGGATAGGTCGTAAGTCGACGAGGAACTGTATTATATTTGTTACCATGACATGGAGTTTTAAGCTTGCGAAATTTGACCTCCTGTGGCATTTTGCATGCATCTTCTGGCCTAAAAGCATTTGTAGGGCTAAATCGTTACATCGGAATAAGGTGACATCTCATTTTCTTCAAGAGAACATATAAAGCGTGTGATGTTTCCTGTGGGCAAGTTACATCCCGGAACACTGACCCTTCTTACCTATGACCTCGGGAGGATAATTACGCTAATTACAATGATGCCAGTGGAAAATGCCATGCGTGGGTTTTGGCCATGACTGGCAAGGTGGTATCTCAGCCTTCTATTACCAGCAATAAGCACCAAAAACCGAGCCGTACCCAAGCTGTACCCACACTGACATGGCCCTACCTACTAAGAGGTGACCAAACCAAGCCGGTTATGTGACCACCATCTGATTGGTGGGAATGCACATAGATAGACCTTAATGAAAATCATCCATCCTATATATCGTTCGTCTTTACTAGTACCACACATTGCAATTAATGAATTCAGGCCACAAACAGCCAAATAGACACAAGTCAAAACCAGGAAATACTTTTCTCTCAGCAAGTGTTTAATGATAACTGAGATTCATCCTTGATAGCATCACTTGAAAACAGCCAAGAAAGCCACGCCAACTGAGGTTCCTCTTCTAAGATATAGAAAAGAAATGAAATGGAATTAATGGTGCAAAAGAATCAAATAGCTATAATCTCTGCACTGGATCATAAACAGCTCAGCAGATTGTGTGAAGCGACGTTTTTCTCTGTCTGCCTTCCAAAGTAAGTTTTGAAAAGGAGATGGTGGGTAGTAATTCTCATTTGTCGAATTACCGCAGCAGTCAGTGTGGTGACGCTCATTAAGGACGGGTGGCAGGGGAAGCTGTCAAATCGCTTATTGATTTGTGAATCCAATGGGGCCCCACCTGCACCTAACTCAATCCCAGCAGTTTAGACTGGTACCAGGGTAACGTGAACCGGAGTCCAGCAGCCGCTGCTCTGTCTCCCCCTGGCAGCGCGACGCGCCAGCACTCCGGGGCGCTGGGGCACCAGGGACCCCGGGGAGCGCGTGGCGCTTAGAGCAGCTTGCTGAAAGGCATTCTGGGAGCTCTGCGCAGATGCTCTCCCCATAGCCGATTCTCCCACGGTGCTTCCAAGCAGCTGGGGCTGTGACACGCATCTGCGTATTTATAGAGAAGAGAACTTCGAATGCATAAGCACAATTATTTCCTATAAATGTGCGGTTGGTAATAGTTTGACTTTCAGCGCTGCGCCCTGAGGGTGTGGCTTTGGGGGGGGGACAGAGTGGACAGGGCCGAGGATAAAGATGAAGTAATAGATAGTCACAGCTTGATATAAAAGGTTACTGTGAGCTTCACTTCACAAGATGATACAAATCAATCTGATGAAAAGCTTTTTACAACTTGGCACTGGCAGTTCATTCAAAAACTCACAATTCAATCCAGCTGAAAATGTGTTCTGGGGGTAATAGAAAATACATACTCACACCCTCGGATATACACTGTCCGAGGTCTGATTCTGACTCTGTATACACTGTCAGAAAAAGGACACCAATTTGTACCTTTGCTTCTCACTGGGGCTGTACCCGCACAGGTCTGCCAATTGTACCTTTAGCTGTAGGTAAATGTACCTTTTTAGTTTAATTTAAGGTACAGAACTGGAGGAACATCCCCAAGGTACAAACAGCATTAATGTACCATCAATGGTACAAAAATGTTGCACATAATCCATTTATGCATCATCAAAGGTATAAATACCTACAGCCAAGGGTACAATCGGCAGACCCTTGAGGGTACAGCACCAGTGACAAGCAAAGGTATAAATTGTCTTTTTTTTAGGTGGCAGTCACACAAAGACATGGACTGGAATTTTCTTATATAAAAAAAGAGACCTAGTGCAAATGCAAATGTGACTTTGAAACACGGTGTCCCTCCCGTTTCAGAGGTCTTAGCGGATCACGGCAAAATCCAAAAGGAAACCAGCGTTCCTCTTTGTTCCTCGGATTCTCTCTAACTTGACTGCTTCCCAGATCTCCGGACTGAGAATATGAAAATACCAGCTGGTTCCTCTAGCAGAGGCACCACTCAGTGTTTTGATTCAGCCGGGTTTGAGCGTGACAGCGATTTGCTCAGGGGGAGCTGTCCAGGACTGCTAGTTCTGAAACATCTGTTTGACAACTTATGATGACTTAATCATTCAATAGCATTTAATCACCAGCCATTTTCTCATAGGATCGCCGGAAACACACTATTTTAAGGGGGACAAGTAACTTTGTAAATTAGTTACTATTCATGTACAAACACAATAAAATATAATGACTGTTGTTATTCATTAATGAGGAATTGATTAATGAAAAGATAAAGATTAATCCCTTAGAAATCCTAACACAGGTGCATTGGAACAAGTATGAACATGTGACTATTCTGCCCAATCCGGTTACATTCCCATCGCAGGCTCAGACACTTAAGCCCACCGAGTCACGGCCCCCGCCGAGTCACGGCCCCCACTGAGTCACTCACCGACCCCCAAAAATGATGAAGGTAAATGGGATCAGTTAGTGGCACTGAGTTTCTGGTTAATAAATACATTTAGAGTGTATTACTATATTTAACACAAGTGCTACCGAATCTCCTAATAACACTCAGCTTTTACACTCAGCTTTTACACTCAGCAATTAGCTATAGCTAATTATGGATGCTCGGGGTCAGTCTGCGGAAGGCCCCACACGAGCGCAGTGCCTGGCTTTTGGATCTTTTTTCCACCTTTTAAAGGAGCCTTGAGCCCATTATGTTTGGTGTTTACCTCAATTTTACTGGATTGTTTGAATTTATCTGCGGTGACGTCCTGCCTCCAGTAGATAATAGCAGCGAATCTTTGATAGAGCATGGCACTTATCATAAAGTGTAATTTTTAAAGGGAAAAAAGAAGATAAAAATCATAAAAATGTCTAGAGTGATTCGAGGCCTAACATAATAACCGCAATATCAGCGTTTAATGATGTTAAATAACATTCTCTTTTTTCAGTCTGACATTTAAAGCTTTAAATGCATTCTAAGCCATTTCTAGAGAAGGTGCCTGTGTTCTTTTGATTCCAGTTTAAATATCAGTTTTAATGGGTCCAGTTATTTTCAATGTAAATGCACTTTGTTTAGAGCCCTTTCAGGCGAGTTTTGTTGTTAGTTGAGGTTGCATTTTGTGTTGTAGTGATAAGGATCTTAATCAGGATAAGTGATTAGAAGACGACGGGCAGATTTTATTTCACAGGAATGTTTCAGCCTTGCACACATCACAGCACAAAATCTTTGGGAATCCGAGCTATGCCCTCAGCCCCTCTCAATATTCCACGACATGCGTCAGGACCTAAATTGCAATCTTCCCAGCATGATTGCATTGTGTCGGGTACAAGCTACGTACTTCAGTGAAGTCTTTAGGCTGGCCATAACCAGTCCACCTTCCGCTTAAATTAGAAAGACATAAAGGAGAAGGGTACAGAGCAAAAAGCATTTCCACAACAAAGAGATACAGCCAAACCAGGGGGAGACTGCAGTGATACCTTTCGCAACCTTTCTTGGCTTGTGGGAATTTTACTTGCACAAAAATGTTCTGAAGGCAGAATGAAAAATGGTTGGTTCAGGGAGACAACCAAACAAATTGTAGAGGAGGTAGGTCCAAGCAACAAGAGGAGGTGGAACCAAGACATCTGACTGGTTGGTCCTGCCTCCTCTAGTTGCTTGGACCAACCTCCTCTACAATCTGATTGGTTGTCTATCTGAACCAATCATTTTTTGTTCTATCCTCAGAATATTTTTGTGTAAGTAAAACTTCCTTGAGCCTGTTCTTGAGGAAAGATTGAGCCTATGCAGTTCCCTTGCTATCCTCATAGAGTCACACCACTAGGTGGCAGTCAAGGTTGACCTCCAACTTTTTAAGCTGGTTCTGTCCGTGCGAGGCTTTTACAACCAATCATCACAAAGGCTGAAAAAGGTATATGTACTTCAGTGTATATTTTAATTGAAATTGTTTTTCAATTTTAAATATATTTTGATTTAAATTCAAAAGCCCCCTTTGAAAATACGATCTGACAGACCCTACTGAGTGAAAGCAGATCAGACTTCCCGACTGGAACTTCTGCATATGTTGATTCACACAAAGCTCATTTGCATGCACATGCATATTCATTAGGATTCCTGTGGCATGCGACACACAGTGTTTTTTAGAATCTTATTTCACTGTTCTGTTTTTTCAGCTGTAATGCCATGGAAATATGTGATGCACCATTCTGATAGGGGTTGCACTCGCTGCCCTTTTTCGTCAGCAATGAGGAGTGGAGAGTGAGTTGAAATGGGCTGCATTAAGATAAACAAACAGTCATGAATTTGATTGTATGACTGTTGGTAAACTGTTGTACACATTCTAGAGTCTGGAAGTATAAAACGACTGCTGTCGCCTTTCAAGGTCACAAAGCAGGATCTTTGAGTAGTGCTGTACCAATGTTTCTGAAAGTTCAGGAAAATCAGCTAAGCACAAAGCCAGTGTACGGGAATAATACAGTTAATCTCTTGAGTGACAAGGCCAGATGGCATTCTAGTGTGAGGAGGGATCCACTGGCGACGTGGCTTCCTTCAGATTTTAAGAGGACATAACCCAGAAAAGGCCACACGCAATGCAGATTCAGTGACATGTCTTTTTGAGCTGGTTTGCATAGCCAAGGTACTGGATGACTGCCCAGAAATCAGGGAAAGACCTGTTGATCAAGCATAAACGCAGATCTGTGTTCATTTATTTCCCCATTCCTCTTTACAGGCTACAATGAATGAATTTAAAATGTTGTAGTTTTGGCCGTGTTGTAGCAAACCTACTGCATCACTGGGAGAATTGTCACAAACAGAGGAAAAAAAACGCAGCTAAATGAAAGCTGGATTCTTCATGGTGTTTAGTAGATAATGGTGGAGCCCCTCCATCATCACTGACGTTCTAGCTAATTATATTAATTCTATGAATTATTTATGAATTAACATCACTCGCTTTTGTGCAAAAAGACACATAGGTCATCCATTTGTTTAAGGACCCGATTCTCTAAATATCTGACAATAACAGGTTCCACTCTGACCCTCGTAGCATTCTGTAAATCTAACCAAAGCAATGCAAAGCCATCCATCCATCCATACATCCATAACCCCTTGTGCAGAACAGGGTCATGGTAAACCAGAGGTTGACCCCAGGAAGCACAGGAGACCTGGAAGGGATTCCAGTCTATCATGAGGCACATCCATATACATAATCACACATTAATCAAACACCAATTCACCTTTTTTCAGCGTGTGAGAGGAAACCACGGAGCCTTCATGCTGCCTGTTAGAATAAAATCACTTTAAAACCACCCGGACATGATCATTACTGATGCCAGTGAAGTAGCGAAAATAGATAGATAGATCACACTAGGCTGCTGGTTCTTATTTTTTTCCTGAAAATTAAAGCTGATCAACAGGTAAAAAAGGAAGATTTGAACAACAGACTGAGTGACAAGTAAGGAAAAAAAAAAAGTATTTAAATTACAGAGTTAGATTAGTGGTTATCTAGAGTGTCTCATTCATTGGCAGGTTTAAAAAGTGTTTGAATATTTCATTATTCATTAGCTGACAGTGCAGCAGAAACCAAGTCATGCCTCTCAACTAAACTGTTGGAATCTGAATGTTCCTGACACTTCACTTGATTGCACAGACTGTTGCTAAGGAATTTTTGACAGCTGCTGGTTTAGGGCCCAAAACCAGCATGTATAGATGGGTTTTCTCAGGAGTTCTCAGGGTTCCCTGAAGGTGGTGCTATGAAAAAATAGAAGGACACAGCCCACCTTGGGGTTTAAATGCTGTTCCGAAACCGTACTAATGCAGCCTCTCCTCATCGTGGAATGACAGACAACCAAGATAAAAATGAAGAATCGCAGATCTCACGACGATAAACGCAAACTAAACGTTTTGAAGAGGCTGTAAAGCAGCTATACATAAAGCTGTGAGGGATATTTACCCAGAATGCACCACAGCAGTAACCTGCTGGGAAAGTTGATTTATCTATATTATACTTTTAATTGCTTTTGGTTTCATGTTGCCTTGTAAAGCAGACCTCAGCCAGCATATAAATCAATAGTCTTACCCAAGCCTTCAAGCTAAGAAAGAAGGAAATATTTCTGTAAGCATTACAGGGAAATGGGTGATTCATTTACATAGATATCATTACTAAGCTTTTGCAATAGACATTTCCTATGGGGCAAATGTCAAATCTTGGGTATGTCTGCATATAATTTAACATTTATTTATATTGTATAGAAGTAAACTTTTCAGCCTGGGATAAATTTGGAGAAAAGTTCCTTTTCTTCCTATAGTTCTAGATAAAGACTTTCGGTTAATTTAGTTTTTAAGCCACTTAAATACGGTAAGAAAAAAAAACACATGAGATACCCAGAGTGTACAATTTTAAGGGAAAATTTAAGTATGAATCATAAGGTGATTTCATTATTATGGGGTCTGCACTTTGAATTGTTTCTGGGACAAATATAAGAACCCAACAAACCAAAGCTTTACGCCACGCTATGAAAATGCTATGGGCCGGTGCATGTGCCGCTGACCTATTCTTACCAAAGCGGAAAAACCAGCACTCAGCTGAACTACTTAACCTCAGTCATAATGAAGCTGATTAGGACCAGCCGGGTTGTATTAAGCTAGCCCACCACTTACTGTTTGCAACAATACTAAAGGCATGCGACCCAACCCTGCGCTGCAGCTCTGCCCCCGGCCAACAGCTACATAATTAAGATATTATTATACACAATATAAAGTCCAAAATACAAGACAAAAGTGTCCTATTCAAGATTATATTCCCCAATCCCCCTTTCAGTCATTTCCTTCCATCCATAGACAGCCACCATTTTGTCTAATTGTTTATTGAACCTCGCATTGTTCATAGAATTCTGGAGAAAGATCAGGCGTAAAATAAATAAAGAATGAGATCCATTGCTAATTATGGTGATTAATAAAGCACACGTCTTCAGATTCTATAATGAAGGAAAAAAAATTCTGTGACATTAGCAACCTCGCTGCTTCGCATCGATGGATGATATCAGCTTTTTCACATCACAAAATTGTATTCCTGCATCAACATTAATTAAGACAATCATATATATGTCTCACTGTGATAAACAAGTGCCTGGCGCTTGCACTAATGACGTACTGTCGAGCCTCTTAACAATTAGAATGATTCCACCTTGTACAATTAGCCACGAGATACAGTTGCCGAGAAATGAGGATGTGAGGGCTGTGGCACCATGGCGACAAGACGCCTTCCCCTTTCAGAGGAGTTTTGCTGTGTGAATGATTGCTACAGGATCAAAGAGCACAGAACACACAGCATTATCTTACGCTGCCTTGCAGGCCTGCTATTATGTTACATCATGTGGGCTGTTTTTGCAGCAAACAAGCTAGCCTGAGGACGAGAATCAATAATGGGCAAAGCAGTTCAGCCTTATCAAATTTAGTTTTATTTTGGGCTGCAGTAATTTAAAATATGCCAGAAACATGCAAAAAAAATAAAATAAATAAAGGTACGGATGCCTCAGAAATGTTACTAAAATGTATTTGATTGATGGCTACACATGTATTCAATTAATTCCCTAAAAATGAGCCATTGATTAATTCGATTCAGAAAATAACTAGGAAAGAAAATAACATTGTTTTTTTTTTTCCAAATATGCTGGCAGAGTTGCGTGGCTCTTAAGCTGAAGTCAGCAATTCTGTTTCATCTCCTGCTTGCTGGGATTTGAAGCTGATTTCTCAGGCTTTCATTGAGGAGGACCAGACCAGGCTTGGTTTGAGAGTATATTGATGTAGGACACAATTCTGAGTGATATTCCTCAGGTCCCTCTGCAGATGAAAGAGCATGTCACGTTTCTTATTAACGGTATGCCACTCATGGCCTGCTGCGCGTTTCTTGAAAGCTCCTGTTTTCAACATACATTGAGTTGCATGGTCCCAACCATGTAAGCTGCTAACGTAATTAGCAGCTATGCTTTTGGGAAATGCATCCCAGGATGCTGCCTTCGGCATTGTGTTTCCGCTCCTCCTTTGTTGAAGACTGAAGATAAAAGTTGATGTCCACCCCTGGGTGAAGCACACAAATCTTTGTCCACGAAAAAGCCCTTTTTGTCGGTGCTGATAAGTAGCCTGTGATTGGGTGCTGACCTTAACAGCTAAAGAGGTGCCAGGCTGACTTTAAAAGGGCGACATCATCGTTTTTTCCTGACTTGCCCTTAACTATGCTAGATAACCAATTCTTAGTAAGTAATCTATTGCTTCGAGATAGACAGTGGCTGTCATTGGACCTGGAAACGCTGCCTAATGTCCTTTGTAGGCAGGGTACCTTTCGCCAGGGTTATCGATTTACAGCAGACTCATCGCTGAAGAGTAAACCGTAAACAGATTATCATTGCCATCACCGTCCTGCTATCACCCAGCACGCCTGTATTATTCTCTACCCGTATATCTGCTTTCAGTCGCTGCTTTTCCACAGAAGGTCACAGTGATCCAGTGTCAAAGCTGCTTGATGGGACAGAAATACATCTTGAGACCCTTTTCACACACACCATCAAACAGTGAGCTCAATGGACTCTCTAAATCACATGAAATGTATGTCTTTGGACAATGGGGCGAGGGGGGCGGGTCTGAAGAGGACTGCCTACAGATATAAGCAGAGAGTATGCAAGTCTGGGCAAGATGCGAGCCCAAAAGTCAGTATGCTACCTGTATACAGATATAATAATATAGATCCATGTTTTCCAATCCGGTCATCCCGGACCCTCATACAGTCCACGTTTTTGATTCCGATGAAAAAGATATATGCTAACTAGCTAATGTGATTCAGTTCTAGTAACCTTATTAGATATTAATAGATTCTATAGTTTTATTTAGCATCTTACATGATACTGGCTAGGTGGTTTATAAACAGTGAATGCTTTAGTAATATATTACCAGCAATTAAAAAATGTGGTAGTGCATATGTCTATTTATTCAGCTTTATAACATTTTAGCGTATTTGATTCCCTTTGCACGCGAACTTAGTGTGTACATTGACGTTTACTCGTGTAGAAGACGCTTTTATCCAAAGTGATGTACAAGTGAGGTGAATAGCACACAGAATGGAATAGGGAACTTAAATCACATGTTGGATAATACCTTCTCATGGGGGGGTGAGAGGTATTGCTTTGTTTGGGACAGAACCTGCAACAGCACATACAAAGACTGGGGCCTCATGTAGCGGACAGACCTTGTGTTTTAGACCCAGCTAGTACATCTGAAATGAAACATTTCTGCTTCTAGAAGAATGCCAGTGGATCATACAACGCATTTTCAGGAACATCTTAAGGCATGAATCCTGTTTATTTGGGGCGGGGGGCAATATGTCGTATAAAAAGAGAAAACAGGAGCCAGTGTAGACGTATGTGTGTAAAGATCTTAGGCAATGACAATCTGGTCCCCGTCGGCTCTCCCTGGGTCCAATGCCACTGGATCCAATCCCACCTTCCCTGGGTCCAACGCCATCCCACTTTCCATATAAATGAAGAAGCTGGTACTTCCTTCATGGCTCTGCACTACTCTGTCTCAGAAGCATTACTCCCAGTTACATACATTTAGGACGGAATTTAATAGTCGCGCTAAATGCACGAATGACAACTGTTCCCATAATTATGGCCTCATCACACATGGCTCTGCCCTTTTGGGACCCACAACTGCACTCGTAAAAGAGCTCAGTTGAAGTCTTCACTGCCTCTTTTCTACCTCTGGGGTATTAGTTCTTTGAAAAGAAAGCCTTCAGTTCATGGAGGCATAAAATATAATAATTACGTATTTATTTATCAATCCTTGTTGACATAATTTTTTGTTATCTGAAGGTATTTTTACGCCGGAATATGTAAAACCTCAGTGTTAGCGAAAATTAAGCGACTAATTAAGCAAAAATGAAGAGCAGAGTGTCAGGCCAGCTGCCACATTGGACTCATAATGTGTGTTTGCTGGGACTCCCGCAATTATCGTCATGTTGTTTCTCATCAGTTTGCTGGCCTCTGACTGCTACAGTACATCTACATTTTAGCGTGAAGGTCTCTTGCCTTTTTGGACGGCATCTACATACATCCAGGATTTATTAGCGAGAAATAGCTAATTGGGGAAAATATATTTAGATGAACCTCTCTGAACCTCAGACTAGTATTGTCGAGAGAGATATTAAGACTGGTGCGCAAAGTCAAACTGCAGAGCCTTCAAAGCGTGATTCCAAATGTCATGGGAAACTCATGCTGCATATTTAAATTAATGCTGCTTTTAGTGCCATCTGAGTGTTTAACTAAACAAGTTTACCGCTGAAGATGTTTATTTAAAAGAATTGGCATTTACTTTCTTTTTTAATTGAAAGCTTTGAGGTGTGTAGGTGCCACAGCTGTACGCTTCAACATTAAAGCCTCCTTGAAGTTTAAAAGAAGACTCATAGAATTTGTAAATAAGAGGACATATGTGGTTTAAGTAACAAAAAACAGATGTTATTTTGAAAAATAAATCCACCCATCCATCCTTTAACTGTTTATTCTGGTCAGGGCAGAAGGGATTTCGATTATGTATATTAATGGTTAATTAAGTTAATTAGATTTTTGCTACACTTGCTGTAAGAACTCTGTTGGGCTTAATACAGTAGTGCTTTAAAAATTGTTGAACTGCAAGCAATTAATTTATCCAATAATGCTTCTGTGGCAGATATTTTTAAAATTGCCATACCGTATATCCTCATGGCTTATTTCTTTGCAAAGCAAAATATGAAAGTTTTTTTTTTTTTTACAACCAAAATGTATGACATCAGTTTGGAAATGGAACTGCAGTAAAAATCACAATCACGGCAGCTAAATTGTATATGTGTGTGTTTGTGAAATTTATATTTTTCTGATGTGAAGTATCGCTCCAAATATAAATGTGACACACAGAAACAGATAAAGTAACATATTTAAAAATGTAACAAAACAACATATGAGGCCTTGCAAGCAAGTTGCATGCAAGGTAAAAATAATAAAAATAAAATCACAATAACGCAGAGGAAATGAATAAAAGGAGATGAATACTGAAAGAAATTTGTGTAAAATAGCTACCTGATTCAAAGGACGCTGTGGTAGGACCAAGATGGGAACTCACACACACACACACACAAACACACACACACACACACGCACACGCACGCACACACACACACACACACACACACACACACATACACACACACACACACACACACACACACACACACACACACACACGTGACTCTGGATGTGTGAATCCACCCATCCGTTTCCAGGAACCACTCACCCAGTCTGAGCTGCATCCATCTGGAACACAGTTCCACAGGCCACTTACGGACGACAGCTCAGAGGAGGAAATCACGGGCAACAACATGAGGATCAAAATCAACGTGAAAGCCAGCAATGATCCAGGGAACCTGAAAAGAAAAGCTGGCACTAACTACCTGCCACCGTATTCTCAGATTGTCCTTCTCTCAGTGCAAAGTTAAAACACCTCGTAACAGTATGGCTGTTACCACAGATACAGAATATTGCACCACTGCAGAATGTACTTACTCTGTGTTATTGTAATTTCACTTTGTTGCTATTGACGCCCTCCAAGAAACCAACACAAAACATTTTAAATTAAACAGATATATGTGCCCCATAAATAGCAAATACGACCCCCATAAATCTCCCTCCATCTCCGGCGTTTGGTTCTGCAACTGTGGACACAAGACTTTTCGGGTGCTTGGGTCTTTATGTGAAAATCATTCGGTGGAATTCTCCCAAGCATGCATTATTGTCCTTATCCATCACAAATGCAGCTCTTCCTGAACACAAATTCATTCAAGATGCAGTTGCTTGGTAACAGTAATGCATTGCTGGGTGACTTTGATTGCTTATTAATGTGATTGATTTTATTTCAGTTTGTAATCTGAACTATCCTAAAATCATTTAATTACACTGTTCATCTTTTTCGACCTGTCGAATAAAAACTCTTTCATTCTCATGAGCTGGGTAAAATGCGAAACATTTCAGTCACACAGGATGTCATCTCTCCTGCAGTCTTTAGAGTTTATTTGTTTAGTACTGACTTACCTGATGATTAACAACCATGCAGTGCTGTTAGAAAAAAAGTAACAATTTATACCTTTAAGGGTATAATTGCTTCTTACTGGGGCTGTACCCTCAAGGGGCTGCCAGTTGTAACCTAACTGTAGGTAAATGTACCCGCGGGCATCCACATGGGCTTCGACCAACAGCTGGTGAGCGGACTACCTGTCTGAGTGACCAGAAGGTATCGACACCACACGGCTCATAGGCACCGGTATTGCTGAAATGACCCACCAGGCACATTTCATAGCTACTTCATACAGCATTTGTTAGCTAGTCATGATTCATATCTGGGACTGAAACTGGCTGTCGACTAATTTCATTAAATACTGCACATCCTCTTTGCACTTGGCATTGAGGAAGATTTGGTCAAGCATCATAAAAGCGTAAGCCTTCAAAACACTTCTGGCAGAACACCAGGCGAATAAGGTTCTAAGGTTCTAAACTTCTATGGTTGCCCTGCTTAGATCTGACCTAGTCTGACCGAACCTTTGGGAGCAGCTTTTGGGAGGAACGTCTGTTCCCTAAATCTAAAAACAGGAGCTACCAGCACAGCTGTCCTGTAAACAAGGCAGCCAGCTAACGACAGTGAACTTACGATACCCTAACCTGTTTTCACACATTCACCCAGAAGGCCGCTGTGAATTTCCATACCCTAGACACCAACAGCTTCTTTTATTTATTAATTTTTCTTATTATTTACAGTAATGGATTTAGGTTGTGATTCACACATCCAGGGTTAAAGGCTTGAATCGTGGCCGTACACTGCGTGCGTGGAGTTGCCATGTTGCTTGTAACCTGTTGTCTGTGGTCTATAAAAAAACTAGGCCATTTAGCGTCTCTTGATTGCTTATATTGGGTGTATGTATGTGTGAGTGTTTACCCAGCAACAAGCTGCCATCATGTTAGGGTGATTCCTCTCTCCAGGGTGTGCTCTCTGCTGCCTGGGATATTCTTGGTCCTGCCACGATCCAGCAGCGTGCTTAGAAGATGGATGGATAGATAGCTAAGGATTTACATTGTTTACAGCAAGCATCTTGGAATGGATGCACGCTTTCATGTACCTATATGTAAATGTACAGGGTACAGACTAATTAATAACTAAATGTTAACAGCATACCGTGAAACCAAGCATTTGTCCTTTAAATGAAGGCTTTTCATTTATTTCGCAGACACTTCTGTCTAAGGCAGCCCGAGAATTAGGATCAGCAAGCACCCCTGGAGAAATCGAGATTAAGGGCCTTGCTCAACGGCCCAGTATAGATCCCACTCTGCTACTGTAGCTATGGGATTTAAACCAGTGACCTTCCGAGTCCTAATCCACAGAACCACACAGCGCCCCAAAAGAAGACAATAGGAGTTCTAAATAAAAACTTTTTGTTATTTAAAGGTGGTTTTCCCGCAGAGACGTCACAGTCACAGTCATAGGACAAGCCGGGAATGTGCTCAGTGTCTGTCGGCAGCAGAGGCTGCCGTCAGGCGATAAGCTTGATGCTCATCAGCATCTAATAATGTAACAGATTCAAGTAGCCCTGGAGGAAGGCGTAATGGTAGGGCTTCTGCCAGAGAAATAATTAACACTTTTTCCATGAGCCTCTGGACTCTGCGGCACAAAAAGGCTTGCCCGCTATGGGACACATCGGCCGTGGGAAACCAACACTGGAGGTGGCCTCACAATTTACTTTAACCATTTTCCAGCAACAAAAGGGAGGAAAAAGTTCTCACTCCTCATTATCTATCTATCTATCTATCTATCTATCTATCTATCTATCTATCTATCTGTCTGTTTATCTGTCTGTCTGTCTGTCTGTGTATGAATGAGCCCCTCTCGTTTGTAAATTTCTTATATGGTGTACAGAAGTATGATGTGAGCCAGTGCCTGTCCCTGCAATTGCTCATTGAATAATTCCTGATGGCCTATGGCTGAATCTGATTGGCCCAGCAAGGTGGCCACCCCCCCAAGGGACAGGAGGGGCGTGGCAAGGCACTGCCTTCTCGTCCTAGTACAGAGTTCCCTTGAAATGGTAGTGGAGAGCATCAGCCAGACAGACGACCAGCTCGAGGGGAAAGATGGCGATCTGATGTAATGTGCAGCGCTGCTGTGTGATGCAGTGAGCTTTTGAGAATCTGCAGAATGTCTTCCTTAATACCACCAGGAGCCGCAGTCAAGCACAGAGGAAACGGCTGGAAAGTAGGAGCTGGAGGTCAAAGAACTGAGACTGGTGATGTCTCTATTTCATTAGGCTTCTCTTTTCACCCTGTATCCTTTTAAGATTTTCCCAGATTTACAGGGTGACTGTCCAGCCCAGAATTCTTCAAACATCTCACATCCCATTACGCAACATCTACATGACACACTGTTGATATCCGCCCTGAAATTTGAAACGACACCGCGTTTATTTTTACTGACGATATTTTTTTGTGCTTCGTACTGCTGGTATGTAATCGAAGGATTGATGGGGTGGTCCTGTGGCAAGGGCTCTCAAAAAACAGAGACGACAGGCCTGTAAACATTTCATTAGCGTCAGAGATACCGAGGGCGCATGTTCCCGTCCGGACGCCTCCCCGACTGCTAGCTGTCACACGCGCATCTGCACCTGTGTGTAAATATAGAAGTCGTTGACCTGAATTCTCTAGTGCGGCTTGCAGGAGGCTGGCTGCCAGACAGATATACATCCCTACATTATAAGTAACACAGGCGAAGTGAGCTGGGCGTCTCCGATACAATAAGCCGGTGAGTAATAGCGGCATCAGGCCCAGCGTAGCTGTGGAAATAGGCCTGGCCTCCAAACTGGTGAAAACCATCTATTCATTAGCCGTGCGAGTAAAAAGACAAAAACTTGGTATCAACATTTGCATGGGACTCGTGCATATCTGGGATAATACAGTTTCAGCTGCGGAACGACGGCCAGCCCACCGGCGGCTGTGTTGCGGTCAAATAAAAAAGAGGGAACCTTACATTTAAATCATCTCCCTCTCCCCTTGATGGGTAAGTAGGTGCCCTGCCATTTGTTAAGTCTCACTTTTATGTAGGTGCTAAATCACTGGATGTACAGAGATACGGAGCAAAGGTTTATCTGAATTTGGAACTCATGTGCTTCCTCGCGCTACCGTGGCCCTGGGCAGCACAGCCAATCATCTCACTCCGAGTGGTCACCTGGCACACAGCATGTCCGGTATGCTAGAGAATGTTCAGCATTCCTGAGTTAATTGTAAACAGTCAGCTATGTTATATCAGCGGTTCTCAATCCTGTTCCTGGTGCCCCGCCTACAAAATATTTAACATTCCAACCCTACCTTAATTAGGCTTATATGGTCCTTAAACAGGCTAATAATGAATGTGGCAGGTTCAAAGCAGTGTGGGTTGGAATGAAAACATTCTGGGGGGGGGGGGGGCATGTGCCAGGAGCAGGACTGAGAACTACTGCACTATACCATGAGACTCCCTGCGAAGCCTCCTGACCGCCGGGACATACAAATTAAACACGAAAGACAAATTAAGGTGCTTCATTAAGACGATAAACATGAGTTCAATTATCACAATAAATGCAATCAACCCTCTGCACTGCGACGTTTCCTGTCGTGGTTTTGCTATATTGCGGAATCGACATAGGATATCAAATGAGATTTTTTTTCGGGAGTTTTGCGAAAGCCAAAGTAACTCATAAATGTATAAAGTACATGCATGGTGCTGGAAGCTGAGTGAGCTGTCGGCAAACCTCTCGCAGGGACCTCGCGTTGATCTTTGTGCCTCGTGCTTCTAGCATCTTTTGACTTTGCTTTGCTTGGCTCACATGCTGACTTCGCTCGCCAAGGAGACCAGCTCGCGAGAGGCCCGCACCCGTAACCCCCAGCTTTGTGGAACGGCTGACTGTATAACAATACATTTAAAGACCAGCAGCGGTTTTCAGGGCCGAAGGGTCCAGGGCTACGTATGCTTGTGTGGGGACCCAGAGATGATGTGGGACCAGGCGGCACGTGTGTCCCCTCTGCCCCACTTCTGGGTACAAAGAGGAGATCACTAGCTGTGAAGGTGAGACTTTCCACTTTGATTAACGTTTCTCAGATTTTTTTTTTCCGTGTGAAATTGTCTTTGAAAATCTGACAGAAGGCTCATTTGGATCTAAAAATAAGATTGTTGCAGGGCTTGGGAGAAAGTCTCACTTCATCTCTGCATGTGCTCAGGATGTCTTGGGATGAACTCCTGTGAGAGTGCAAGTGTTCCTAACCCTCACCTCCACTGATCATCTAACTTATACTACAGCTTCAATTAGTTTTACTGGTGTCATTACAGACTTTGGTAACACCTTAATTAAAGCTGTGTTTTTAGTGATTTCTAAGCACATTCATAATGCATAATAAACATGGCTATAATGTGTTTGGATTTGATAAATATTTATAACCATGTTTATAATGCTTTATGAATGAATTATAATGCATTATGAATGTGTTTATAAATGAGTAAAGACGTGGCCTTAAATAAAGTGTTACAGGAAATTTTCTATTCAGTTTGTTGCTCCAAACGTCTGGGAAAAATAATACAATAACAAAGTTCAAATCAAGATGTATGGTGTTTCACTTTTAAAATAAAAATGTTAACGAAAACGGTCTTTTTAGAAGAAAAAGGTGTTTATGTCTTAGACAGGTCTAACTAGAGCAGGTGAATAGGTCATTATTCACAAGACCGATAAATACAGTTTTTAGATAAATCGGTGTAAGTGTCAAAGTCGGACTGCTAGCTTCTTAAAATGAGACATCAGCTGCCTGTAATTCTTTGACTGCTGCTTATACACACACACACACACACACACACACCTAGCCAAGACCAGGTGGGACCCACTTTTGCCTCCAGAACCATTTACAGGGTGGACAAGGTATTCACCCTCTTGTTAGCTATAATGAGTCTGGCAGTTCCACTCCTTTCTCATTACCAGGGTGTTTTTACCCGCATGACTACCGCTGACTGGATGTTTTCTGGTTATCGCACCTTTCTCTGTAAACTTTAGACATTATTGTGTGAAAATCTCAAGGTGGTGGCTGTTACTGCGCCGCGGAGACCATCGCGTCTGGCACCAGCTATCACACCCATTTCAACATCACTTTGATCAAGTATCTCAGCCGTTTCAATGCTGAGTTAAAAGAGAAGTGAACCACATGGCCGTGTGTGTTGTGTGCAGTCAGCGGCAGCCACAGGGAGGGGCAGGAGTATGGGCAAGGAGTATTGGCAGGAGTATGGGCAAGGAGTATGGGCAGGAGTATGGGCAAGGAGTATGGGTAGGAGTATGGGTGAGCAGGAGAACCTTTGTGTTAATGTGCAGATGTACCTAATAATTGTCACAGAACTACGGTCCTGGAAAAAACTGAGACCACAGCAAAGTTTTCAGTTTCACTCATTTCTCAATATATGGGTATGAGCTTGTGTCAAATATAGTTACAACTGCAGCCTGTCTCTTCCCTGCTTCTCACTGATGAAGGGCTTTTTTCTTGCTTTCTAGGTCTTCAGTCCTGTTTCTATGAGCCTGTTACGAGCTGTCCTAGCAGTGCACTTCACACCACTTAATGTTTCCCATTTGCTATGAAATGTCACTTGAGGTCATCCTTCAATTTATGAGGCACTGCCAGATAAGTTGACAGTCATCTCTGGCATTAGAAAGTTGCTTCTACCCTCTTACTGGCTGGTTTTTGGTTATCGCCAGTGTCTCCTGCTTCATCTTGTTCTTGTGCACTGCTGTCTTAGAAATTTTGAGCCTGGAAGCAGGCCTTCTGCCAGTAGAACCAGGAATAAACCAGGATATCTGTTTAAAACATAGAATGGTCTAAATTTTTTTCCTGAGCTGTTTATGTACACATAATACATATACTACCTATATAATATATATTTGTGTATGAGATGTATATGTATAACTGTGATCCTGTAACTCTTCCTAACATCACCCCTGTTTTTTTACTTATCATTTATTTATCCATTTGCCTTTTGTTCCATCTCGTGTTGCTTCTGACCGTAGGTACAAAGTCAAGTGTTAAAAGTATGCAAAAGACCTCACATGTAGATACAGTGGTTCTCGAACTTAATCCATTCTGGACTCCGGATCAAATCCTAAAAAGTTCGAGTTCTGATCGAATTTTCCCATAAGAAATAATGGAAAACAAATTAATTGGTTCCCGGCCCCCCGAAAATTACACCTAAATATGTGTTTTTTGGCATTTAAACACAATTATGAACAGGGTAAAACAAGAAGAGCATTTTTTATGAAAAAACGATAAAGATCTTATCCCAACATTACCCCTGTCCTGCCCCGATCCTCTGCTCCTTCCGTGTGCCACGCCCCCTCATTAATCTCGTGTGGGATCCCCATGTGATCAGCTGTTTCTGGTTGTTGTCATTAGTCCTCT
>JABFEA020000044.1:4751082-4766687 GCA_019775915.2 Cyphomyrus plagiostoma
AAAATGTTATTTGAGTCCAGGTAATCTATCACTTTCTCTTTAATTATAGCCTCCATAACTTTACCAGTTATACAAGTCAGAAAAAGTCAGAATTCTGAGATTAAAGTCAGCATTTAAATAATATTTTCATGGCGGCCCTAATCATTTTCCTTATGTATGTCAGCGTAATTTTATGGTGTTTTGGTAGGTTATCCTTTTGGGTCAATTTTTTTTTTTCCAAATAAATTAACGGTATCTTTGCTTTACACCATTTTGGATTACGGAACGTTTTGTAGCAAAGTTCTCTTGGACAGTACAGGGAACCTGCGTGTTGGAAACTGCGTATGGATTATTCATCATACTGAGTGTCAAAAATAAGGAGAACAAGGAAATCAGACCAGCTGACGCAGGACCGAAAGTGTGTGGCTCATTTATACTGCAGATAACCAGCAGCATCGGGTGGATTAATTGTGAAGAGGGTGGTCAAAAAACTTCTCAAAGCGTCCTGAGAAACTAATATCATTCCCCAAGACCCAAGACGAGGTCACCAACCATGCCAACTATCAAGAAGAAACAGCAGTTCCCTGGTGAGATTAAGGAGTCTGGTTTGCTGCAAAATAATAAGCATTGTTGTTGGTTATCAGAGCGAAACACTGCAGACCCGACATACACCCCCCCCATGATGATTTATTATGCGAATGAGACCAACTATACTAACAAAATCTCACAGGTCCTTTGTCGTGGACTCTCGGGTGCCTGATTTTTTTACCCTTGTTAGTGCCATTTTGGCCAGTGCGTGTGAAGGTGAGAATACCTTCGGAAATCATGACTAAAATGTAATGTGTAATACACGGATGTTCTCCAAACCCAGGAGATTCCACAATTATTCAGATCGAAGAACACACAATGAATTATAAAGCATGCATGGGGGGGTCCTCGTAATTTTCCTTTTAACATCCTCAGGAAAGAAAGAATTGTGGTAATTAAAGAACACCATTTTGAACAAAGTCAACGTAATGCCAGCTCGCCTTTAAATTAGCTCTCCAGTTAGCACGCCGCATGTTTGTAGAATTCCAAGCTACTCTTGCTGTAATGAGATTGCTCTCCTCAACACGACAAACTCATTACCATCCCGTGCTCTTTCCTACAGAATCGCACGCTAGCAGTGGGGCTGCGCTCTGTGAACTCGGAACGACGAACACCGAGTTTAGAGACGCGGCTCGCTCCCCTCTTTCATTTCCACCGGAGAAGAATTGTTGATAATTCATAAGAAAAGCTACAAAGTAGGCTGCAGCTCTGTCTAAAACGACTACTGCATTAAGAAAGCTGGTGCCCAGTACGTGAGAATTTGCTAAGGCCAGTAGCTTGCATTATGATTTTTTTTTTGGGGGGTGGGGCACTTCAACAGGCACATTGGGATGAAGAGTCAGGTGCCTGACTTATACTAATTTCCCCCACCAAATATTTTGTGCATATAGACAGCCCAACGGCACTGCTGACATCATATTGTTTGCTTGTGTCAAACCATCTTCTCCGTTTTACCGTCTCTCTTACTGTCACACTTGCCCATCCTCTTTTTTTTTGTTATAGCTTTTCCCCAAGGAAGAAACCTCCAATCAATGAACTATTCCTCGCCGTTGAGTTGCCTGTCCAGATACCTGATCCTGCATCAGTATGCATGCAACTATACAGCACACATCTTCCTTCCAGACACATAGCTGGACATTTTGCTGGAGCTGGTCTGGGCTGAAGTCTTCGCTCTGGGGGGAGTTTCAGGGCAGTTGCTGCTGCCTCATTGCCATGCTACCTGCGAATGGTCGTTTTTACATAATGCTCCGGTGCTATTAAATCAGCATTCAGCTGCTTCCAGGATGGTACATCATTATTGGCCTGCTTATCCGGTCCTTTACAAGGCTTCCCAGGACCTGCTGTTATGGCCTTGTTGATGGAGATAAAGCACTTCTAGTTAATACTCAAGCCAGACAGGGCAAATGCTAAACTAGCATGTTGCATGAAGACTATGTAAAAAAGAAAAAAAAACGTTCTCCGTGTTGCAAGGCCAGATTTCTGAAATGATACTTGTAAGGTCTTGACTCTTTACTTAGGGAGAGTTCGTTTTGAATCAGTTGTTACATAATAACACTTATTTAAGTTCAAGCGATACAACAACATTGCATAGAGAATTGCTGCTGTGGGTCTCCTAGACTACAGGCACAATCGTTACCTTGAAAAATACAGTACGTGGAACGAGGGACATGTGATGTGACTGCGTTATGGAAAATGACTGTGCAGCAGTGCTGTGACCGCCAGCCAATCTGCCTCTATAGGGCTGCTGGGAACAAAACTCAGAATGCTTCTGTGTGGAAGAGCAGACTGCATTCAAATGCTTTAATGGTACAATCATAGTCAAAATGCAGGATGCAGGGATCAGGACCAGGCAGGTAAAACAAAGTTTAAAAAAAACTGAAACAAGTCAGAAAGCAGGAAGTATTTTAACAGGTCCAGATGGTATTAAGATCAAAGGAACAAAGAAAATTTGGGAGGGACATAGTGAGGTAGTGACCTTTTCCCAAACATATTACAGATAAACTCAAGTTTTGTTACAAGGGGGCATTTAGTTCAGGTGTGAAAAATCATGTTTCTTTCTTTAAGGTTCAGACACCGTAAATGCATTGTTAAAGACTACTGTGAATAGTGCCTGAGTCACTGTCTGGGTCAGTTGCTGGGTGTGCAGTACAGAAATTGTAAAAATCCTGGCTGTGTGGGGGATGGAACTGGGTTTGACAAGCTGCTCTGTGCCTGTGAAGAGACTCACAGGTGCTGCTGTGCATTAGGAGGCAGGCAGAAAGAGGGGAACGCTTAGAACTCTTAGGGGACCCATGCGCTTTTGTGAGGTCCTTTAGCAAAAAACTGCAACCAGCACCAGCTGATAAAATAAAAGACTTTAATAGTCTTTACAGGAAGTGGGATGTTTATAAAGAACACAACTAAACTGATTATTTTTTTCAGAAATCCCTAAACTGGTATCTATATGTATCTTTAAAATATGCATAAATATCTCGTGAGAAGAACAGGACATGAGGCGGGAACCCAGTCCATTGCAGAGGACACGATCAATTCAACTGGGACTTGAACCTACATCCCTGCTTGTGCCAGGCTATAGTACTACACAGATCAATCTGATCACTAATGACATGTAAGCTGCAAACCACGTCAGCATCGAAAATGGAAAGCATGCTCATGTTTGCTGAGGCCTGAGGATGAACAGTCAGCCTCCTTCCTCATGGACAAAGGCCTTCGTTCACAGTCACTAGACAGACATCTCCCCTGTTTCTCCATGGGAGTGAGATCAGCCATAAAAAGACCAGCAAATGTAATTTGCATAAGTCAGGGCAATAAAAATAACTAACAGTAAACGTTTAGGAAATTAAATGCATTTAAACGTCCATTTAAATAAGCTACAAGTACAAGACTTTATATCTTTGATATCTTTTATATTAGCAATAAAAATGTATTATATTAATACACAGATGCAAAATTAAGATAATGCATTACAAATTCACATTTCTTGGCACTGCTGAACAAAGTAATGTTAAACAAACAAATGACATGCTTTTAAATAAACAAATGATTGTTCTGGCGAGTGTGTAATGTGTCACCATAAAAAGCTAATTAAAGAAGTTTCCCGGGGAGAGAGTAAACTCTCTATCAGGTGTGTGCTCTTCCAGAGACTCCTTAGGTACTCTGAGTCACAAACAGACGCGCGTGTTAGGGGCCGGGGAAGGGGGAACTCTGACGCAACCGCGGCTGAGAGTTACGTGGGTTGTGGCTCGTCAAAAGGAGCCTGTGTAGGAGGAGACAGGGAAAATGGTGCCAACTGAAGAGGTGCCACTACAGTAAGGGATTAGACTCACGCGGCACGCCACCGACATGACCGAGACGTCTACAGGAAATCACACGCATCCAGAACAGTGCCGGTGGCATGTTCCCCCCATGTCGCTGTGGGGTTTCCTCTGGATTCTCCGGTTTGCCCCCACTGCCCAGAAACATGCTGACGGGTTCCCTCCGAGTCCATAGTGTGGCAGTGCCCTGCGATGGGTTGGTGCCCCAACCTGGGTTATTCCCTTTTGACCTGTAACCTCTGTGGATCGGCTCCAGACCCCACAACCCTGTGCAGGATTAAGCAGGTCCTGAAAAATGGGTGGATGGATGGAAGGAGGTAAGAGAATGAAAAGAGATGACGAGTGAGCGAACATCAGGAAGCGGTTGCTGTCGGTGACACTGGTTACAAAACAGAAAGAAACATATAGACTGTCATACACATCAAGGTTAAATTAAAATTCTTCAAGTCTAGGAAAAAGCTGGGCTTTTGATGGATGCCTATCTCTGTTTTAACCTATGTACTTCCTGTTTATCCATACATTCCAGGGCCCATCTCTATGCGTCAGGGCATGTCTGTTCTCAGTACACCGAGCAATTTGAATGTGACATAAAAACACCGCATGATAAATTCCTAAAAAATAAAACAAAAATGGCTTCCTTTGCTCCTGTCTCTTGTGGGTTGTGCTTTGGGCTGTTCGACGGGCCGTGTGCACATCTGTTCTGAGCCAATCTGTCTGCAGCGTGTCAGTCGGGGCTTTGACAGTGAGCGGGCTGCCAGACTGAGCGTAGGATGAGATGTTACACTGGACATCACCGCTTTTCGTCAGCCCGAAAACATACCAGGTTGAAATGCCTTGTGGAATGACTTGATTCGGTAGCACTTTACATTAACTGCACCTTCATAATGCCTTTATAATGCATTCATAGAACATTCATAAGCAGCACAAAGTATACCTTAACAGCTTTAATATACATTAATAACAGGCATTTCTTGTTAATAACAAACATTTCAATTGTATAATGTTTGTTATTAATGTTTATTAAAGCTTTTAAGGTATGTTAGGACGTTAAGGTATACTTACGTGCTGCTTATGAATGTTCTATGAACGCGTTAGAAAGATGCAGTTAATGTGAAGCCCTACTGATAATTCTGCTTCACTAGCGAGGAGTAAAACCTTTCACGGCCCCATGAGTTTAAAGTTTTGTCAGCAGACACTTCTGTCCAATGCAAAAAACATCCCTTTTGCCCATTAATTAGTTACACAATCTGCTGCACAGCAGTAGAACATCGGGACCCAGTCCAGGACCTTAACAAAGCCTTTTCATCGCAAACCCGGGTCTTTAATGGCTACGCTACCCGCAATGCTAATAACAAAGCGGCCCTCTAATAAAGAGACAGCTGACCTGGGACGCGCCCAACGCGGGGCCCTTTATCACACGTTATTACAGCCTTAGCGGACCTTCTCCCCCAACAGGTGGAATCGGCTGCTCCCCGAGAGGAAAAGCCCAGCGTGCCGCAGAAAATTTAATCAGTGCTTAACGGCACAGCCGAGGAATGGAGGTGTCTGTTCTTATCACGGGGCGACGGAAAGGCTGAGGCACACACGGCTAATGCCATTTGGTAGGATTCCCTGCCAGACAGCCGCTGAGCCGTGGCTTAAGTCGATTTTCAGATATTATTCACTATTTCTCTTCTTTGTGCTGTTACTCCTTCAGATGAGCCTGACAGATACCCAGTCACTTTCATACTTTTGGATCCGGCATTTGTTCTTCTCACATGAGACACTCTCGTACAAAAACGGCAGTTCCGGTCCTCCCGGGTGCCCGCAATCTCCATTTCCATGAATCCGTCCATCCGATGCATGCTGCACAGTTGACAGGAATTAGACCAAGGAGATTCTAATGAAGTGTCTTTCTTTGGCCAACTGCGATGTCCGATGAGATTGTGAGATCTTCCAATCAGGAGTTCCTTTTTTAAGAACTGAGCCTCCTGCTGGCTGTAGTGTAACAGAAGAAAACTGGATCTAAGGCTAATATGTACAGAATAGATGTGTGTACAAGTCAGGAGGCGGTAGTAGGCTGGGTCGTGACCACATCGTGTAGTGTTATGAGTCAGTGTAATCCTGCAGCAATTAAATCCCTGAGCAGATTTATACTTGAATTTTTGGGTCAGTGTAATCCTGCAGTAGATAAATCCCAGAGCAGATTGATACTCGCATAGTAGGGCCTGTGTAATCCTGTAGTAGTTAAGTCCCAGTGCAGACTGATGCTCGTATAGTTGGGCCAGTGTAATCCTGCAGTAATTAAATCCCAGTGCAGACTGATGCTCGTATAGTTGGGCCAGTGTAATCCTGCAGTAATTAAATCCCAGTGCAGACTGATACTCGCATAGTTGGGTCAGTGTTAAGCACTCACATGTTTCCTGACACAGTTTGACACAGTGCAGAAATGAAGTCAGACAGCTGTGGTTGGTTGTGTCTCTTTATATTACAAGCAAGCCTAGTTCCTACTGAACCTGCGATTCAGGTATACTGCTTTTGGGTAGAGAAGTGCCTCACAGGAAAGGATGCCGAAACAGACAGAGCTGTAACTGAACTACAGCCTAAGCTCTGTTTCCCAAAAGGGAAAAAAGAACTCCTCAGTCAATCTCCAATCCCCATAAGGGGAGCAGGCACACAGTTTAGGCTCTGCAGTAACCCAGAATGCTTTGTGAGCTGTAAGAACGACTTGGCAGGCTGTGATGTCACCGTGACATCTCCCCGTAGTCACGCCACTCGGGTGAAATAAAACGTGTGACTCAGATGCCCAAGTGCGTGATCTTGGTGAATGTTTGCGCGTGAGTTTCTCGGATCTCAGACTAACCATAATCGTAATTGGATAAAGGCTATTGAAAATGGATTATGTAACGGAGCAGAAAATCACAGACTTAGCCTTAGGACTAAATGGCTTTGTCACCATCACCAATAAACATTTCACTCTCCTAAGGAAGGGTTTTCAAAAGGTGTCAAGAATTTTTATTTACATCTTCAAAATTTTTAAGTAAACAAGGACAAGAGAGGGCTAAGGAAATTCTGGCCCTCGGCAAAATATTAATAAGAAATTCATTCGAGAAATAAGGAAGAAGATGTACAAACTAAGTCTAAAAATCCCCCTGAATCCAAATCCCCTAACAGCAATTGGTGTTGAACACTTTAGAAAAGGGATTAACCCGATTCACCCCAGTTCTTATCTAGAAATGAGTTATATTGTGAGATACGTAATTACTTCAGATAAAAGCACCTTGTTCGGCAGAAAATGGAAGCAACGTCAAATGTGATGGTCACACTGGCAATATAATCTGATTCATGCATTCGAAAAAGCATTTAAGTGTTCGTGCTCAAGAGTGTACCATTGACTGTCGGAATGATAAGGTCTTGCGTGACTTCCAGAGAAGATCATATGGCATTGCGAATTAAAGTGGATCCTCTGTGAGTTCTAGAACTTTGCTTAATGGAAACAAACTTGCACTTTACCACCTTTAATGTTTTCTTATGCATTACACCATATGGTTTGACGATTATACCTGCCCCCCCAGCCAATCCATGTATTTGTTTCACTCCATCGACAGCCTGCCTGATTTAGCCCATTAATGGCCAAGTCAGTAGTTAATTAGGGTGAGTCGATTGTGGAACGTGGAGGAACAACAGCAGCATAGCTGCAACTGCTCTTGGTAATGCCGCGTCTTTCTATTTGGAGGTGTGGCTTTCGGGAGCATGTTTTGGCTATTTAGCCAATGGAAATTACGCTCGAGGCTCCAGATAAATAACAAGGAATGTGTAAAAACATGAGGCATTCTGACAGATTTGCTCAATCCATCCATCAATCAATCTCAATGTATTGAGTATTGTGCCTTTTTACAAACAGGTCTGTCACAGTGATTTACGGTAACCCAACGGGAACATGGGGATACACAGCCAGCTACTCCCTGACCACTTCAGAAGGCAACAGACAGGTCTGGGCCAATGGTAATAAGAAATGCCCTGATGTTGGAAACTTCAACGTTGGGGGGGGATCATAGTCTGCTGCTGCAGTTTCTGGAGACATAGGAACAGAAGCAGGATAATCATCACAATGCTAGGAATTCATTCCACCTGGAGAAATGATTCACTTTTGGTCTTATTTATGACTTCATATAGGTTTTGTATGGAATATGATGAGGACTGGATGGGATACAAGAAACCCCCCAGCAAAAACGAAACAAAACAAATCACATTGCTTTAGCTCAGCTGGGAATGGACGGAATTAAATTTATCTTACAAAAAAATAATAAATTTGGTGCTGCAGGCGGGCAACCAAAGTCCCTAAATTCGTTCCATGTTAACATCAAACAAAAGCGGTCCTATTTGGCCTGGTTTTTAAAATACTGGAAACACTGAATTTTGGGTATCAATCCAATATACAACCGTGATGAGTCTGAACCGGCACATGTCTATCACAGAGCCCAGATTCACACACCACTACACACTAAACCACTACACATAATTTCAACCAACCATGTTGACGGTCAGAAGATAGTTGAATTGCTGGAACCTATGAAAACCAGGAGAACATTATGAACCCTGAAGGTGTGAGGCCACAATGTTACCCACTGAGCCATCATGCATGGCACAAAGCCGTCATAATGAATAGTACTTATTTACTTTTCAGCTTGCTGTAGGTAAAGATGAATATTTAATGAAAAACCAAATTAAAGTTCAAGGGGAACTGTCAGAAAATGACTCCGAAGTGTAGCCAAATCAATAATAAATTACTTCCCCTTAATTGGGATTCAGATGAATATACACTTTCCATATGCCGAATGTAGGAGTTTAAATATTTACTTAAATTTATCAAAATATATATCCACGGGACCACAATTAGGGAAAAGCCACGAGACATTTCTGTGTAATTAAAATTTCACTGGTTTTCTGAGAGTCTAATGAAAAACAGGACATTCTTCAGGTCAGATTTTTTGGTTTTCGAGGAGACTTTGAGCTGTCAGATCATTTATCCGTCTTACTGAAGAGAAAATTGCTGCACCCATCAAACAGTTGGCCCTTCAGCTACAATAATCTTGTTAAAATAGAACAGAATAAAGTCTGAAAGATCTTTTCAATTTATTGTGTTCGACGTACAGTACGCTAAATTGGCTCTGGCTCACGAACAAGGCGTGCTGTAAACAGTCATTGCTAATAATGGTGATGCTACAATAAACCATTGACCATCTACAATAAACAGAGGCGCTATGTTTCTGTCTTGTGCTCAGGCTAACGTTGCCTACGGCCTCGTGTTGGGTGCTTGGTAACATCCGGTCATGTGCCTGACCACACCCTCCTCGCACGTGAGGCTCACCTCATCATTTCCTTAGCGGGGAGCAGCGACAAGGTGCGCGTGCAGATACAGATGGCCCCTTAAACCGGTCCTTCATGTGACATGCTTCTCCCTTCTATGTTAGTCACTGCAGGTGCTTCGTCGCTCTTTTCCCTGGACGGAATGAAGTTTCCTTTCTTTCTGTCTGCCGCTTACCGCTAATGCTCTGCACTCACATGTGAGGGGAGGGGGGTCTGTTATTAACTAGTCATCTCTACTGCGAGGCATGCATCTTTTTTAATACATAATTCAAGCGAGCCCCCATAATTCATTAAGAAAGTCAGAAACCCTGCCAGACACCCCCAGCCCAAGCAGAGCTGCTTAGCCCGAAGTGTATCTGCTGTCTGGCCATTTCTCTGGCGTCGGCTACCATGTTGCACATCTGAAATGAACGTTCGGCAAAACGTTTCTTTTGCAGGGGTCTGTGCCTGGAGTTACCGGTACACCATTGGTGGGTTTGGTGGGGCATGACACGTGACGCCGTATCGCCGGACCACATTTCAGTAACCGTGGCGCTCGTGTGCAGTAGAAACATTCAAGTTTAATCATTCGCAAATTATTTACCTCTTCAGTTATCATTAGTACCAATTGATAGTAATTTCTGCGGTTGCTATTTTTAACATCGTTATTATTCTTTAAGTGTTGTCGGTATGCAGTGCAGGGGTGGCCGATTTCAAGCCTTGGGTGCTCATGGATGAGCTGACTTGCGTTCCCGCAGAGATCTTAATTAATTAGCTGTCGATTAGCTGTTGGCAGTGCGAATTTGCACGCTTAATTTTTTTTCACCATTCTTCAGTCTCGTTGTACCAAATTTATGTTAGACGAAGAATACCTGTAGGCCAGAAAGTGGAAAATAAGACAGTGCCACGCTTGTCCTCATAAAACAATTTCCCCTTCAAAAATCTGGGGAACCAATGAAGAATTTCCATTTGAATTAAATTATGTGAATTGTTTAGGAGCTTGGAACAGTTAATTAAATGTTGATTATTTAAAACATGGACATTTTATTATTTATAAAAAAAATAGGCTTTGGGATTCTTGAAAAAGAAATTTTAAAATCTTTTAAATGGGTTTCTCATCCTTAAGATTGGTTTAACATACATTAACAGTAAAGACTACTTCATTAAGAGCTTACATACAGCTCCATACAATAAGATTACAAACACCAGAGTAAAACCACAAGTCTTTCCTACTGATCCTATAGTATGCTTTATTCTGAAAGTCGCTTTGCTGAAAAGCATTTGCCTAATAAATGTAAATATCTGGTGTGAGCTTGGTCTTTGCTTTGACACATCTGTGTGATCGGCCCACGCTAAATGTCGACAAGATACCCACTCTTTCGGGCTCATGAGCCGTTGACTCACAGGCTCCTCCAGGTCATTAAAAGTGAACGACGCTGTTTACAGAGCCTCACTCTGCTTCCATTTCAAGGGCAGAGCCACTCGACTCCGAAGCCTCATCGGCGCAGCGCACTCATCCGAGGTCGTCAAACGAGGCCGTGCCTCTTGGTCTTCAAAGGGATCGAGATAAAAAAAAAAAAAAAACGCCAGAGTGAAATTATATCACCGCAATCGCCTCCACATTATATCACAGCATCTGTCAACACGGGATGTCAGGAGGAGACGAACGCGGAGCAAATTCAGCCTGTTAGTGCACCCAGCGGAGCTCGCACTTTGTTTCCCGACTTATAAGGGCGCTCCTCCAAGGTCGGGCCTTTGAAGGAACCTCCACGCAACCTCAACCGATGCGTGGCCCTGCTCTCAGAAGCGCTTTAAATATTATCCAAGGGGGGTCAAGAGGTCGGCGATAAAAATAATTCAGACAGTGTTACGGTTAATTAATCACACTTGTGAGTCGGGAGAGGCGTCCCAGGCTGAATTAAGATGGGCGCCGCGCTAGTCGTGAGGCGGTCAGTTCGAGTTAAGATTTCAATTACATGAGAGCCTGTGAAGCGGGGACTCTGCGGCCATGTCAGGGGGAATATCGCTGACAAGGGCTGCGGGCGGCTCTGCGCAGCGGGGTGCAGCCTGCGAAGAGCGGATCCTTCCCCTGCAGTGCCGTGCGTGGCCGGCGAAAGCTCCTGTCACAACGTTTTAGAGGTTCTCCTCAAAGTGCTGAGACAAAGTGTTTCCTTCACACTTACGAGGAACAGCGTGATGGTGTCGGGACCCGAACTTGGGACCCGGGACTGGCACATCTTGCTCCTCCAACAGATCCGTGTTTGTCCCTCCGGACTGAGAACTCAAAGTGAATCACGGCGGTAAAAACGTCTCCATGTTGTTTGACACTTACGCTTGCAACTGGCCGTTCTGCGGAAGCTCAGCCTAGTCACACTACCCCTAGCTGACTCCTTGACTGCTGTAAACGTCTGATGTTCTATCTGCCTCACTTGTATGTTGTTATGGGCAAACTGTCTGCTTGATTAATAAATGTAAATAAATAAATGTATAGCACTGTGCAGAAGTCGTACGCAGTCAGACAAAATGACATTTATAATATCTTCATGTTGATGTGAAACTGATATGTCTGTCTGTCAGTGTATATCAGCTCAGCCATTTCCAAACCTCTGCTAAAGTCACCCCAGTATTTACAGCAACCATCCAATACACCAAAGTGTTTAGAATTTTTTTAAAAAACTTTTTTGACCACAAGCACAACACATGTGGCTAATCAATACTTCACTGACTTCATAAAACTTATTTATTTAATTAATTAAGTGAGCTGATGGTGAACGGTAACAGATACACGGAATGGCTGGGGTGCTCCTTAGGGGAGGTTTGGGACCTGAAGCGGTGTTCATCTCGCCATCCAGCAAGTGTCCAGCTACCCTTTTGGGGAACAGAAGACATCCTTGTTAGTTTTTATTGTGTTACTGTCAATTTGCATGTGTTCCATTAAATTGTGTTTTTTTTTCTAAGCAGATATACATTTACTACCCAGATAAATAGCCTTAAACATTTCCTTTGACTGGCTAAGACTTTTGCACTTTACTATAAATAAATAAATAAATGCAAATGTATTGTGTTACAAATGGACAGAAGCTAAATGTACATGGCATGCAGACTTATTTAAGGCATCTTTGTGTTTTCCAGTAAATTAGAGTAGAATAGTTCCTGGTGCGACACCCTATAAAAAATTTCATATACCTCGGAACAGCTATTTTATATAGCAACTTGCATTTTTTTCTCTACTTGCTTCTGTTCTGTAATTTCTGCATATATTGTACAGTCAACCTTTCTGCCAACTGTCTTGGCACCAAACCACAACCAGTTCTAGTATGTTTATACATACTGGCAACGAAGTGCTCTGAGTCGGAATATAGGTGCCTCTCAAGTGAGGTGTGAGCTCACAAAGTGTGCAGCTCCTCTGAGGTTCATGAGTCATGGACTGGCACCAGCCGGGATGCTCATTAGCACCTGTGCTGATCCGCACAGCGACACGTCCACTAATGCGACCGCTGCATCCTCAGAATGCGCGGTGGCAGTCCCCTACATGGGACTCAAATGCGCGCAGTCAGCTGCTGTCGTCATATTACGCCGACGCTTAAAACCATGATGCTCAGAGAAAATGAGGAGAATGATCCAGCTGTAACAAATGCAACTGTACTTATAAAATGTATATAATTTAATAAGTGTATCATAATACATACATGAAATTTGTACTTAAACTCTCAGTTTAAAGCTGTATTCTTCATTCAAGCAAAGTATTTCTTTGAATATATCTTCCTGGGTTGGAGGGGGATGGGGGGGAGTTGATGACCCCTTTGATCACGCTACTGATCTTTTTGGTTGAGGTACAGAATTTAGTCATTAAAATCCAGCCAGGAATAGAGCAGCTGTAGTTTGAGGTCCTAATCTATGCTTAAACATCACCCTGTATGGGTGAATCACAGAGGGTGAATCACTCCCAGCCGACTGGTTAATTATCAGGGCTGTTGAACTTAACCGACTTGGTCTGGTGGCAAAATGGTTCTCTGAATGCTTGCTCCGCACTTCCGTTGGTTACTCAGGATGTTTTTTAACAAGCCCAACATGACCCAACACCCCGGTGGATGACTGTGTGATGCCAGCCTACCTACAGGATTTCTTTTTATTTCTGCAGACAAGAAGGTGACATCAAAAGTTACCAATCCAGAGCAGTGCAACCCGAAAGATTCCGACAACCTGACCGGTAAGATGGTAAGTTTACTCTGCTTTTCAAACTTGTTTTGGGAGACACACGATAGGGACAATGACAGTAACGCAAAACAGCTTCCCTCAGTTCTCTCTCAACATGACTTGTCACACCTCTCCCTCTGATTCCCTGCTACATTTTTGTATGCGCGGTCGGCTCTGCATTATTAAAAGCTTGTCCTGAATTTTTTTCCTACCCGGAGTTTATCACATTGGGCGCCAGGAGAGATGCCGTCAGATGGCTGGACGTTTTGTCTTTTCCGGTTCACGCTGGAGTTCTTATGCACGACAACGGCTGATTCGCGATACAAACACATCGCAGCAGGACTAGAAAGTGACATCTGAGGAACTCGCTTCTGAGACGAGAAAATGGGAAACAGTGAGGAAACAGAATTGAATTTGTCTTGGTGTCCATCTCAGACATTTATACTTCTTAGATAGTCAGTATTCATCATCCATTTACTCTATAGAACTATTATTTTTAACTATTAGCTACACTTTTGGGTATTTATATTTATATTACATCTAAAAGTACTGTTTACGACTTGCTAATTAGAATTATAGTTTCTAAAAGAATGTCATATTATTAAGTGCAATTACCATTACTTTTGACTTAATGATACTTGATATTGATTTTATACTGCAGTGTATTGTACATAACCAGGGCATAATCATAGAGACTAAGCTATCAACGCCTATTTCCTGGATCTGGGATTTTAACCTGCCTCCCTGCACGGATTCTAAATATATCTTTGGCCACCTGTTTCACACAGAACATGAATGATTATTTAATAATGAAAATGAAAGCCTCACTATCTGTGGGTCTGATTGATCCATGCTGGTATATTCATCCACGTCAGTGACTCCGTAATGGAAACACCATTCGTACAAACAGACTGGCATCATCGATCATTCCACCAGGACCCTCTTAGAGCGCAATGTTGGGCGGTATTGAAAGCGAGCGACTCCCCTCTCGACGGAGACCAGTCTAATCATCCTGCATGCCAGACAGCTACCTGGAGAGGTCCATCTGGACCTGCTGGGGGGGGGGGTGAGGTGGGGTGGGGCTCAGCATGCGAGCTGGGATGACCATGAAATCAACGAGCATCTGTTCAGATTTCTACCACCGTTTTGGAGAGACACAGGTCCACAGAATAAATACTCTCAACTGATAATGTGCAGATGGGGCGTCGGTGAAGGACTGTGCTCTGTGTTCCCATGATAGCAGATTCCCCATGGTCCTTGGATTGAAATTGTCTCTACAAAATACGTCAAACCTGACCCACTCCCCTGGTTCTGACGGGTGTCAGTAGACTCTGAAAGCCTAACCTGCTAGACACCTGGCCAAAGGCTGGAAAACGTGATCACTGGAAACCGACACGCTAAACAAGATGACTACACAGATGCCAACCGCATAATGATGTCATATAATGATGTCATATAATGATGTCATATAATGATGTAATATAATGATGTCATAACGCATCCATCCGGAAGGTCCTGCTTGTCGCTTTAGAGGTTTTGATGGATTGACTTTCACTCGCACACTATATGATGGAAAGGGCTCATTACCATGGATTCTCATAACTGTCATGTTACATTCTCTTATTCTCCATCCATCCATCCATCCATACATTTTCTGAAAACACTTGTACTATTTAGGGTCTGTGGGGTCTGGAGCCGATCCCAGAAGCTACTGGTGCAAGGCAGGGAAAACCAGTCACTGCTCACACATACACACTTTGGTGGCAATTTGGTAACAATCAGCCTCAGCATGTTTTTGTACCATGGGGGGAAACTACGAGTTACTTTTCCTTGTGTGCCTCAAAAACTCAAGTATAGCCGTAATCTTTTTTTGTTTGCACGCGGATTCTCTCGACTGTGATATTGTCTCGTCACTCATGCCATGGCAAAGCCATCACAGCCGCTGGGGGGGTCTAGCACTGACAGTGCCCCGATTTCATTCTCTGATCCTCCCCCAGGTTTTAAAAAAATGTATACATTAAAAGTAGTTTCTGTCACACAAAAGGGACAGGGGACCTTTTTCAGCTTACTTGCTTGGAGCTGGGGGGGGGGGGGGGGGCAAATTTCTTGTAGGGAACATCAGGGAGATTTCACCGAAAAAGCGGAGGAAATATTTGGCTGGGGTGGGCCAGACCCCAGGCACCGACCGCGCCGCCCAGG
>JABFEA020000044.1:4766697-4777559 GCA_019775915.2 Cyphomyrus plagiostoma
CCCCCCCCCCCCCCCCCCCCCCCCCCCCCCCCCCCCCCCCCCCCCCCCCCCCCCCCCACCCTCCTTGAAGGGACCCTCCTGGAGAGTTCCCCGTAAGAGCTGAGGAACCTTTGCGCTGCTGTGAGCCAGACCCCTGGCACCGAGCGCGCAGCCCTGGGTTTACGCTCCGTCGGGGGCGTGTGAGTCGGGCCCAGATATTTCGGGTCATCCAGCCACCAAGTAAGGCCACCGTTCACCAGATAAACAGTCCGCAGATAAACTGTCTACGCTCTGTTTTTACAAATAATACCATTAATAGGAATATAGAAGAACAATGGCCCTGTGAATGGTCCGTCATTTGGGATTCACTCCAAAAGTGTAGCTGCATGTTTACACTGTGCGCAGACAAAGCTATCAGAAATAAATAAAGAAAAAGGCCCAATTGGAAAGCGGGAGAGGGGGTGAAAGAGCGGCAGAGAAAGGCCAATCAGCTGACAGGAGGGAGAGGGGGAGTTAGGTGACTGGGATTATCCGTATTGATTTGTTCCACCTGTCCTTCATTCTCTGCCGTTTGTATATACTGTGTTCCGATTCACTCTGTCCCCCAGTAATCTTAAATGTGTTCCCAAACCCTCTAACCCTCACTCCTCTGCTTGGGGCCCATTCTCCTTCCTAAGCTCCAATCCCAAGTCAGATGAAGTTTCATTTTCCATTGTCCAACCGATAGCAGTTTGCTGTTGTGTTGGCCCGGTCTTCATCTCTCGCAGAAAACAGAAAGTTAGTTCCTAATGAAGCTGTCGGCTGCTTTGTGAGTCGTGAGCTTCTGTTTTGCATCTCCGTCCAGGACGTACTGCACAGGGCCGGATCCAGGCACAGGGAAACCAGACAGATGCCTTGGGCCCAGAAAAAGTCATGAATAAATTATATTATGTACTACAGAATTTAGATTTAGACTAAATTAAAAAATATAAAAGTAATAAAACCATATACATTAAAATGAATGTTTATGTGCAGGCAGAAACATGGCTGGCTCTCACTTCCCCAGTCAGGCTTTATATAGAGCAGTGATTCCCAACCCAGTTCTTGGGAACCTCCAGATGGGCCACATTTTTGCTCCCTCCTAGACCCCTATCAATCAAAACCACCAAATACCTGGTATGAGTGTGTCGGGAGCTGGGAGGGGGCAAAAATGTGGACTGTCTGGGGGGTCTCCAAGGACTGGGTTGGGAAATGCTGGTTTTGAGCCCGTGAGAAAGTAGATCTGGCCTTGGGGCTAAACGAAGAGCAAAGACAATTAGCAGAAATTTCAAGTGCTTCAACTGTAATTAAGGAGTCTTATGACGGCTTCCAAATCAATTGGAGAACAACACAGAGACAAGGAGATGAAAACACGGTGCCCACACACACACACACACACAGACACACACACACACAAACACACACACACACACACACACAAACACACACACACACACACACACACACACACACACAGTCTCTGCTCGGGGACCTTCATCGCTTGGCACTGTTATCTTGTTGATTTATGCTCACCCTTGAGTTTAAGACTGAAGACCGTAAACCTTCCCTGCAGAGGATCTCCTCTCTCGGTGCGGCCTTGTTTCTGACCGCTCAGGTGCTCAGCCCAGATGCCAGCCGGAGGCTGCACACCTCGTATCCCCTCAGTGTCCGTTCCTTGGACTTTAAGAGCTCCGTGTCTGATCTGCATGCAGACTCCATGGCTGCAAATGTCACAATAAATGACGCCCCTCTCGTTTAACTGGCTCCAGCAGTATTTTATCCATCCGTTTTCGTTTACTGCATATTATAACAGAAAAAAAATGTCAGTCTACTATGAAATTTCACACTTGACCGCTGCCATTCCCAAGAGAACATAAAAAGGTAACAGGGGACTTTTTCCTGTGCACAGGTTGCTCTGGTCTCCTGTCAGACATAATTTTATTCAAACAGTTTTTGATATTATGGTGACTGTCATTTTTTGTTACTTTCTGAGGTCAGGAATGGTCTGGAAAGCAGGGTAGGCTGCTGGTTTTCCCTTTCTGACTGTCATATTGTATAGAAAAATTACATCTACAAATACATGTTCAAAGTTTCCTTCCCAAAACACAGGTACCATGCTTTTAATCCCATTGCATCCCATAATCCCTTTGGCTGCATATCCATCCATTTTCCATGACCTCAGGGTCACGGAGAGCCTGGGGCCAATCACAGAATGCCCTGGATTTGAGGACCCCCTGGACAGTCTCATTCCATCACAATGCACGTATTTGCCAAGTAGTATATTCTCAAAAAGAAAGTTAAATTAAACCTAGTAGCCAACCAACCAAGTAAAGAAACTGGTCCAGGAGTACATCAAAATTATATCCCTGAGCTATGTATTTACAGTATTATAAACAGAAACAGTTTAAACAAACCCATCCATCTTTGTCCATATGCAACATGTGGAAAAGTTGTGATCTGTTTAGAGTGTGCTGCCCCATTTTGGGAAAAACATGAATGACCACCATTTTGGAAAACAGTTGTGGTGCCTCTTTTTCTAAATGGCTTTTTAACTTTTTATTATGTGGTTGTCCAATGTATTCACACAAATGTTTATCAATGTACCTGTTCTTGACTTTAGAACCAAATTAGACAAACCACCCTGGCTTAACATGGGTCTTTTAAAACTTTTAAACCATTAACATCACCTCTACTCTAGTACCATATGTGAATATGAGACTTTGATTCTACAATCAACTGGTTGGTTGAAACAAAATCTTGGCATGGACTTTTACTCTCTGGACCTGGACTACCCACCTCTGATATAACAGAAAGACACACATATGATTATGTGAACAGTATTTAAAAACAAAATACTTTAATCATTTCAAGTCCATGCAGTTCAGCGTGCCTAAGAGTTAACCATCCGGGTCTCTAGGTAGCTATCCTTGCACATCACAGTAATAAAGTATCTTGAATCCCTTACGCAGTCTCTTTCAATCTGCATGGAGATATTTTTTAAGGAATCCTCTCTAATTGGAGGGCTGTATATTAAAGTCAATGAGCAGAAGGTGTCAAGGACCATATTGTCTCCCTCGCCATGCAGGCATTAAGAATTCTCTTCGCATGCTAATATGCTGCAGTTTCAACACAGAGCATCTGCTAGGAAGGCCTTGTACGTGGCCTCTGAAAGCTCATTCTGAGAACAGCAAGGCAATTTTCCAAATTTCCACTACAGTATATACTTTGCATGTTATATTGTCTGTTCGCGGCATGGACACGCACAAAAAGAGCGTGACGCAAGGTGCAGAGCACCGCGTTACCCCATATTTCACTCAACTGACTGTCCTATACTGTTTTTCAAAAAGGATCCCTGAATCAACGTATAAGTCTGCTCAAAATATTAATTCCAAACCTAACAGGTTCGAGACACATCAGCTCAACCGCCTGGCATTGTGGGACATGGCTTATGGCGCATGTGTGAAAATGGGCTGAGATGCTGTGCTTGTAGTTGAAAAGTCCCTGGTTCAAATCTCTGAGTAATTTCACCATTGTGCCCTTGAGAGAGAGACCCCTAACCCACAATCGCCCCAGGGACGGTCTCACTGCTTTTAACTGCATGTCACTTTGTGTAAAAGCATCCATGACAACATGCATACATTTTTTTTTTTATTCCTGTATAAATGTTCCTTGTTTGCTCTGATCTCACCTCGCTCTCTGCGATTCAATTGTTAGCTTCCGTCTCTGTGCTGCTGCTAGTATTAAACCAATAGTGGCTGTTAATAAAGAGAGCAGCTTCCGTTTTATCCTTTACAAAACTGATTCCCAAACTCACAATATGTTTATTTGCACTCTGTGTGTGGGTCTGTGCCATTGAAAACATTCTGCACCATCTATGATCACAGAGTGACACAGAACGGACAAGATGGCAGCGTCGCTTTAAGAATGTGCCTTCGTCGACGTTTCGTTTTCGTCTGGACGTCGTTAGAATCGTACGGCCATCTTAAATGCTCTGCCTTTGGCCTGACCTCATAGTGTTCAAGGCCTGAACTGCATCCCTCTATGCTATTGTAGCTGTACAGCTGTATATCTGTAAGCCTCAGGGGTAAATCAACCGTCATGACTGCTCAGTCTCCGAAAAGCGTTCGTAGACACGCAGTGACATGCGCCACCGAGGTGAACGGACATTGAGGACTTTGCAGGGAGCTCTGCATCGGCATACAGGAAGCAGGCTGTCACCCCCACCCACCCACCCCCCAACCCAAATGACTCGAATCACTTCTCATTTTCCATTCCACGATTTTTTTTATACGATACTTTGTTTAGCGGCTATGAAAAGAAGAGCAAATTCATTGGTGTGATAAAAGGGATAAAGAGAGGAAATAAATCTGGGCCGTAAAACTGCTGGTTGAGCTTTTTTACACCAGCGGGATCAGAGCTGCTGAACTTAAATCAGCTCAAGACTCACACCTCTGGACGAGCTGATCTAATCAGTGGGCAATTAAAAGTACTCATTTCCTCACCAATGCTGCAGTAAAAAAAAGGTATTTCCAGATAGAAGTTGCATTGCTGAGATTTTTAATCAGGTGAAATGGATCTAATTAACATCGTTTTCACAGATAAGGCATATTTAGGTCTTCAGGGATGTTACTTAAATAACAGTTGCCTTTCAAAAACAGAAGCAGGAATGACAATAACTACAACAGCGACTGTTATTTACCGCAAAACCCAGAGGTGCCACGAATCGGAGCTACGCTGCATGCAATTGAAGTTCTTTGTTAAACTGGTTTTAGATGCAAATGGGCCCCTCTTTGATAATTAAGGCATAATGTTCGGGACACATTCTGGAGTCACAGTTTTCTTTTGATAGTAGTCTGATGCAGAATCTTTAATGCAAAAGCTGTGCGCGCAGGCACTCTGGGGGAGTGGCCCCTACCTAGGCTCCGCTTCACGTTTTTACGAAGCCAAAGTCGTGCCAAGATAAGAGCGTTCAAAGGGGGAGGGGCATGACGCAGTTCAAGTTCAGACACAGAAATGATGGTACCACGTTTTACCTTACTGGTACCGGGTCAATGTGGTCGATAGAGTGAAGTGCTCTTAACGAATCCCCCATGGCAGAAATTGGGACGCCTGTCGGCTTGATGGGACCGTGTTCAAGCTGAATTTCCGTGAAGGTTTGGGAGGGGGGGAGCTGCAATGGATGGCCCCCCTCCAGTTTACTCGGCAACACTTCTACAGCGCTATCAGCTAAGCTCCCGAATCACTTCCAACGCCCACATAAGAAGTCTAGGCGATAATAAACACCGTCTCACTCCAATCGGTGTTTTTTAATTGAACCGGAGTGTCTTAAAAGGGCGCCTGCTGAGAAAAGGCGGACCGCCGAGGCTTTTAAAGTGTCACGTCCCCATTTTTTACGACCATCGACATTTTAACTGCGGTTCTGAAACGCTCCTTGCGGGGAGCCCGATCCAGCTTTCGGGGTCCCGTCGGCGCTGAGTGTGTCCCCCACCACGAATCCGCATTTCCAAACAGACCCATTAAATGACAGCGTCCTTTCAAAGTAATGGTTGATCAAGAAGTAATCGTCAGCTTTCTTAAAATGCTATAGCTGCCTACTGTACCGTTACACAAGCTAAAAGTGCGTTGAAATATCTCAAAGAGCGGTTACCCGAATTTTTGCATCATTTTAATTTTCTCCCCATTTGTATGCTTCACTGCCTATTTTCTATTAATTATTTACATTTAGCTTGTTCATTTCTCCGGGGCAAAATGGATTTCAATCAACGTTTGCTGTTACATCCGGGCAAACCGAATCTGTTCATAGCACGCCTCATTTTCATCCTGGAAAAATTATAATTTCTGTTACATTTACTAGCATTGTTATTGCAATGCATAATGTGGTGTTTTCATAAATAATTAGGTTTTTTCCCCCTACTTCTCCCTCGGTGGAGTCTCTGATTTTACATCCTTACAGGTTAAACACTATTCTTTTGAACACGTCAGATTGTAATTTTATATCTCGTTGATACATGGATGCATAATTTTCCCCAACATAGCTTTGGATGGATAATTATTTTCATTTCACAATTGAAATGAAGTATTACTTGTTCTGTTCCCTTGTTACTTGGCTGTTTTGAACAACTATTTCTTTGCATTGTCACACATGCAAACAGAGCATCCAAGGTCCTCTGTAAAGCACTGAGTCTGCTGAGTTCCCTTACTGCAATCCTGTATGTCAAGATCAGCTCTTGACCTGCTGCTTTTGTTATGTCACTTCCCTTAGTGACCAGCAGGTGTCGCTGGTTATCTCAATGTCTTGGACTTATAGTATGTCCTCCGGTTCCCCAGGTGCCTATATGGCTTGGTAAGCTGAGTGGGTGGCTGCCATTCATATTCCCCTTTATTGTCATGGTTTATAATCAACATTTAATTTCTTGTATTACATATGTTATTATTTGGTGTATGTTTGTACAGTTTCTTGTTGTTGCGTTGCGTTTAAGCTCCATTTCCTCCCGTGTTACCGTGTTTTGTTCCTTGCTTGATCCCACCATGCCTTCGTAGATGTCTTTTGATGTTAGATTTGCTTAATGTTAGTTAGTCAGGGGTGCTCTAACTGGTACACAAGTACGCATTCACCATTAAGAACGATATGTGCAACAATCGATTGTTTGTAAAAGCTCAAACAATACTTATTTTATGTGCATTTGCGCTGTTATGCCAAAAAAATACCTTGCAGTTTAACCCGTATATTGCAAATGAAGTCGAGTTACCATATAAAGATTAAAATATATAATATTTTTTTTTCATATCAGCATTCAATCATAATCGATTGTCGCACATATTGTTCTTAAAGGTGAATGCGTACTTGTGTACCAGTTATGTGCACCCCTGGTTATAGTCTAGTTTTCCTGTTTTATTTTTATCCGCTCAATTTTTACCCCTCACAGTGCCTTTGTTTTCCCGTTACCCTTTTGTGTGTCTGTTATTAATAAACCCCTTTGATAGATGAGGTGCTACATGGATCCTCCTTCCCCGTGTCGTGCCCCACTGTAATGTTTCCATGTGTATGTGTTGTTGTACATTCATATAACTGTACATCTTAGAGATAGAAAGAATGTCATACTGCCATGAAATTATACTACGGTACACCAGTACTGGTAACACAACATTTGAGGGGACACAAGTGACTTAGTAACTCAGTTACTGCTCAAGCATGAACCGTTATGATTATTAATGAATGAACATGGGATCGATATGTAACTAACACTTAGTTCCTGGTTAATTAATACAATAATGCCTTAGCTAATATAAGGTATGGGCAGTTGTGGAGCCTATCCCAGAGAGGATATGGCAGAGGCAGGGGACATCCTGGACAAGATGGTCGTTCATTCCCGGTCACACAGCCAGAGCCAGGGGGAGGAATTGTATGACCACAAAGCCCACAATGCACCGCTACTCCTGACTGGATAAGTGCAGTAATCTCATGTAGAACTGGAGTCCCTTATTGGATTAGTGGTAACAGAAGGCGGAACCAGTGCCAGAGGGTGGGCAACATGAGGCCGTCCAGGAAAGCTCAGCTCTATGCCAAATGGCTTCTAATTAATGATGACCAGCTGCCTGTAATCGGAGCTTACAAACAGCAAGGAGAATCAGAACAACTGGGACTCCATGCGTTTGTTTCGTGCTGTAGGCAAAGTGAGGTCTGCAACCCGATCTCTCACACCTGGCAGAATCGCTAAAAAGTTAAAAAGTAGACGATGGAAACATGCCTTAAAAAGCCTAATTTTCAGCATTATCACAGTTAATGTGCAAATACCTGTGATTTAGTACCATTAACTGTACTCAATGGCTTAAAAGCTGTAGCACAATAATAAAAAAACTAATTATAGTAGTAAAGACACATGATTATCATTAAATTAGTCACCAGGAAAAAGTCAAGTTAATCTTTCCAATTTAATACATCTTTCATGTTCGTGTTCCCCAGGTTGTTTGCTACTGTTGTTTGGCAGTGTTTCCTTTCTAATACCAATGCAGATATCAGAATGGAAGCGTTGTTAGTCAGGCTTAGTTGTACAATCCATGTTAATGGAAAAATCTTAATCAGTTTATTATCAACCCAGCATATTTATACATTATATGGTCCGTCCGTCCATCCATGGCACTCAACAGCAGGACACAAAAACCTCTGTAGCCCTATGGATGTCTCTATTCAGATATTGATATTTATTTGTCTGCCATTCAGATTGCAAAATTCCTATTGTGTGCAGGGACTGTCTTTTTTCAAAGTGATTATAATGTTTCTCATTAATTGATGCAGAATGCCTATTAAACTAGATGGCAAACTGTTGTTTCGGATCGTCATGATAAATTGAGTGGATATTGCTGCCGTTTCCATAATTTCTCGGTACACAATAAGTAGCATCAGGAACAAAAAAGGGGCAGCACTGAATAAACACTGTCATGTTTATTATACAAGCATCTGCATTTATTTTAATTTGCCTGTTAATCTGCCGTCAAACTGATTATTTGCTTCAGAATGTCCCATTTATCTGGTAAGTAGGCCAGTTTTTAGATCATCTGGGGCAGGCCTCATACGATGAGCATTTTAATATTCGCTTTCTAGATGTTTAGTCATTTCGCAAAAACGTCTGTGCTTGACTGAGTAGAAAATATACGGTGAAAGCTGTTAATGTGAGCTGAATATGGAGGGAAAACCTAACACATCCACTGACAGTGAATTCAGAATAAAGAAACAGATTTAGTGTCAGGCACAATATATTTCATGACAATGTCTATTTAAGAGGTCGCAGGCGTTTACCTAATGGTCAAATAATTAGGTATTGATGGTTGAGTTTACAGCTATAAATATTTGAATATAAGTAATATTAATAATATTCTAGTCAAATCAAATAAAATGGGCTTTATTGTCATACTATCCACATACTGGCATACAGTGACAGGAGATGATATTTCCCCAGGACCACGGTGTGACATTCAGCCAGGTAGTGGCAAATGGAGGGATTTATAATGATTTTAAATGGACAAAAATGTAGGATAGAGCGAGAAAAGAGAGGCTAGATTTAAGACGGCATGTACAAAGTGCATGAGTTTCAAAGCAATGAATAATTAATATCAGCTGAGAACACTGTTATAAATTAATTCATTAAGAGTATTATTTTGCTGTACATTCATAAATGAGTATATGGTCCTTGGCAGAGCATTGTAAAAGTTGCTCATATCACTTCCTGCCCAAGTTGCAGTCACAGCTGGTGTCTGTCCCCTTAATGAGAACTGGGACAATAAGAGCCAGCTGCACTGCCTGGGGAGCCAGAGGCAGAGACAGGTGTGTGTGTCTGCCTGCGTACCTGTGTGCCTTGGGTTGGATCAGCATTCTGACAGGTAGCCTGTGCTCACTCAGCTCCTTTTGGGGGTTCCATTAAAGAAGAGAAAGTTTTACATCTTATTCTGCAGTAGACTTGGTTTTGTGCATATCCACCCAGCCCAATAATAACTGCATAAGTATCAATAACATATGAAATATTATTTCGTCTGCCCACTCGTGAATGTCTGTGTGGTTCCATATTCCACATTCTTTAATGCTTTAAAAAATGGTGTTTTCCACATACATAATAATCTAGTTGGACTGCTTAGTGCCCCTCAATACATAGAGAGAAATATACTGTATTCAGGGTTCATAATACTTTGGGCAGAAATCAAGCTAACTCAGCCTAGGAGACCTGAGAAAGACTCTCATTGCTGTCTCTCTGTCATTGTGAGACAATTCTACCAAAATGGTTTGTTAAGGTTTTCCTTATGTGTAGCTAATGTTTTTTTTCTCTCCCTGTCACGGCCTGCAGTGCCTTCCAAAAAGAGAAGCAGGAAGCTATTTTACAGAAGCCGACATGCCAAATATATCATATCACTGGCTGCAGTGGCTGATGGGAAGTCTGTTAGCCCATTAACATATAGTTTTATTCAAATGCTGGGTAGAAGAAATTTGTTTTTGCTGGATGACGCAGAATTGTTGAGTTGTTGGTGTTTTTTGTAATTTTTAAAGAGGCGTGGTAACTGTGTTCTGGATAAGCGATTATAGAAGATGGCGGGTAGGTGGATTTTTAAAAGGTCTAGAATTTCATGGTCAAATGTTAGGCAGAAGCAGAATGAACACCCACTTATGTACCATTATTGGGTAAAGGGGATTTTTTTGTAGTTTACTTGGTGCCAGTAAAGGACTTTTGCAAAACTACCCAGTTTGCAAAACTCACGAGACCTCTGCACAGTGCCTGATTCATTAAAGTAATTTTGAGCCATGAAAAGCATTATCCTGTCTGACTTTGATTGGTACCTAGAGAAAGATGACATAGCTAATTTAGAAGCTAAGAAGCTTCCTCAAGCCCGTTCTTCAAATGTCCAGAAAGGCTCAACTGCAGACTGCCTTATGAGCTTCAGGGGGACCTTAGAGGAGTTGGCGTGATGTTTGTGCAGCGATAATGGTGCACTGGTAGCCTGGAGATCCCTTATTGGCTCTTGATGGAGCTCAGCATGGCTGTAATAAAAGACGTTTGACAATTTAGCCCTGATTTTGTATAATGGTCTATTCCTTTGTGGGCTAATATATGCTTAAGAGCACAGAGAATTGGATAGGTAGCTCAAATTCCCATCCATCCATCCATCCATCCACTTATCCAGTACAAGGCTGTAGCGAGCTTGAAGACCAGGAACATCCTGACCAGTGCATCTTGGACCATCATATCCTGACCAGTGCATCTTGGACCATCATATCCTGACCAGTGCATCTTGGACCAGCATATCCTGACCAGTGCATCTTGGACCATCATATCCTGACCAGTGCATCTTGGACCATCATATCCTGACCAGTGCATCTT
>JABFEA020000044.1:4777659-4790179 GCA_019775915.2 Cyphomyrus plagiostoma
GGACCAGCATATCCTGACCAGTGCATCCAGTGGTCTGTTTTCAGTAGTAAATCAGTAAACAGCACCTTCATCGTCTTTCCATTGAGAGAATGGGTTTTCAGATACAAATGCGTGTGTGGCTCGAATTTGGTAGGATGCAGGGGCACAAACAGTCTTTTTTGGGAGCTGTCTGTCAGCACTTCCTGTCAACCTGCGCATCCATGGTAGACAGAAATAACCTGGCTGTCTGTGTCTGCTCCCACACTCTGCTGGATTGGAGTGGCTGAGCACAGGCAAGAGGCTGGATCAGTGGCTGAGCACAGGCAGGAGGCTGGATCAGAGGCTGAGCACAGGCAGGAGGCTGGATCAGTGGCTGAGCACAGGCAGGAGGCTGGATCAGAGGCTGAGCACAGGCAGGAGGCTGGATCACTGGCTGATCACAGACAGGAGGCTGGATCAGAGGCTGAGCACAGGCAGCAGGCTGGATCAGAGGCTAAGCACAGGCCGGAGGCTGGATCACTGGCTGAGCACAGGCAGGAGGCTGGATCAGAGACTGAGCACAGGCAGGAGGCTGGATCAGAGACTGAGCACAGGCAGGAGGCTGGATCAGAGGCTGAGCACAGGCAGGATGCTGGATCAGTAGCGGGAAAAGTCACATCACTGTCAGATTCCTTCAACTCACTACTCTTTACTCTCCTCAGAGTGAACTGGGAGGCACTTCTGAAGGGGGTCTTTGGTCACAATCTAGGTTAAAGCATGGGTTAGTCAAATTAATCATTAATTACCACAGAAAGTTTAACCTTTAACCTTTAAGGTTAAATAAATCCCAGGCAATTTCCACCGTGTCCCTGACACTGTACCCGAATCTACTGGGGTTAGTGTGCGATTCAGTGTGTTGAGCTTCTATATCTGCAATCAGATGGTTGCTGATTCAAATCCTGTCCACAGAAGAATAGTAATATCTCAACTGGGCCCTTAAGCGAGGCCCCAATCCCCCCTGAAACGCTCCAGGGGCGGCAGACCTTTGTGTATCTGGAAGAACGGCACGATGGGATATGCAAAACCTGAAGAATCCCAATGCACTTGTGCAAATGGCAAATGTAGTATCACTCCATTCATTAGTGTCACACCCCTAAAATCGTAATTAATTACAGAAGTGAAGAAAAAACATAAATATTGTTGCTGCCTTTCAGTAAAATTGTGACCTGTTCGCGCTTTTTAAGTGCTAGATTATTTATGAAGAACACGTAAAACATTCCAGTATACTGGATGCATTTAATTATGAACAATTTTGTACCGTCCATTAAGCGCGCTCACACGTGTGTAAGCACAGTTTACATATGGGTGGCTAAGAGTGAAGAATTGAGAGAACAATTATTTTTGACACCAACATTATATTTTTTCCTCAGAGCACTGAAGAAATTTGTGTTCTAAGCATGGAGAAACAGTATTCTCCAGAGATTGTTTGGGAAATACCTTGCATGGAACCTTTAGGAAAATCAGACCTTCATACATTCCAATCTGTTCAATCCTAGTTACTTAGTTTTATAAAATACCTTCCCGATTATATATTCAAGTCTTAAGGTGGGAAAGGAGCAGGTTGACGACTTATTATTGGGACAAAATTTAAATAACGAATGTAGAATGAACAAGCCAGTCCATAAACATTCAATGTTTTGTCTGGTAAACTCCAGAAAGGTCCAGAAATTAGCAGTGTTTAGGTTACATTATATGTCTTTGGTTTCATTATTAAAAGGAAAAAACGTTTTCAAAATTCTAAGGTAATGGGGACTGGATTATGAGCCTCACTCTGATAAATCAAAGCTGATTTATTGCCAGCCAAAAATGTTTGAAATACCAGCAGCTTGGTTAGGAGGTGCGCTGTGTTCCTCAAAAGTTGTTCCAAAGGAGAAACTCACTTGGTTAAACTCACTTGGACATTTAATAGGCGGTGGATCCATCATGTTAAATATCCCATTGGGATTTTAGTTAGCAATAAGATCACTGTGACACTGTAGCAAGCAGATCACTGTGACACTGTAGCAAGCAGATCACTGTCACAGTTTTGCAGCAATCGGTCAATCAATCAAAGTTTTATTTGTCACATGCACAGTTACACTCACTGCAGTGTGCAGTGAAATGCTTGGTTGCCCAGACAGTGAACCAGGGACATGAGGAATAAAAATCGAGGGTTGAAAAGTTAGTAAAGTAAATGGCAGGAGACTTTCTGCATGGCAAAGGATCGTAACTGGCTTGGCAGTGAATTGCTGAATTTGGGTTTAGGAGCTGCAAAGTGGGAATATGAGCATTTTTGGATGTACCGAGACTGAAGGGGCCTTTTCCAAACCCCAGGTGGTCCATGCCCTCCCATGTCTTCAAATCCTCAACACGGTTCCTTCAGATGCTCCTTAAAAATACAGATCATTCTCAGTTGAAGAGGTACGGTTTTCCCGTCTCCTAGCCCGGGAGTGACCCCACACACTATCAGTGACTCTCTTAACAGCTTCATCCTGAAAGCCAGCTTTGTCCTCGTTGTAGATAGCGCTTAGCGTGAATAGTGTCTCTGACACACAGCTCATCTATTCCACATCTGAAAGACTGTCAGCCATTGAAGCTTCCCTGGATTCCTCTATGTTTTGAAACCTTAAGAACACTGAAAGCCTCAGTGTAGCAGTTGTGTGTCTTAGGGTGAATGCTGAATGATGAAAACTCTTTAAGCAACTGTGACCTTTTCTAAGGCCAAAGACTTGTCAACAGGCACATTTTTGGTACTAGAAACAGGAGTACTAGGGAAGATCATACAATTCTGGGTAGAACCAAGTTTAATCACACAGTACCACACACAACATATGTTAAACACAATTTTACAACCTTAATGCGATTTGTAATGTATCATTTACATTTGTATTATTTATCAAAGCATCTGTATCTCTTGTCTGCAGGAATTAGCCTTTTTGATTATTTAGCTTTCTGCCGTCATTTTTGCTAATATCAGATGAATAGAAAATTGACAGAAATGAAACCCCCAGAATTCATTGACTGTGCGTGCAGACATTCCTGGGTCTGCCCAGTCTCTGCCTGTAATGAAATGTCATTTTACCTTACTCTTTGATCAATGATTCATCGTGTGACCGTTTCAAAACAGAAAATGACTTCTCCTGTGAAGTGTAAAGAGTCATTTTTATCTTATTGAAAATGTAATTTCTGAGGGACATTGGCCCCTCCTCCCACCGTCTTAACGGTGGACACTGGCTGAGTTATCGCACCCAGAGTACTGTTGTGCTAAATGAAAGGCCGACCACAGAGTGTTGCATTTGCCCCCCAGTGTCTCTTGCACTTATACGGCAGGCTAACTGGCTAAATTTAGCCAAACATTCACAACACAACAAGTGGAGCACCTTCAGTGTCACGGACGTAGATTTCTGTCTCAGAAGGGTAAGGAAGACGGCAATGTCCTTAAAAGCTTTTCTGAGGAGCAGGATGACAGTAGTTCAGTCTTCTCGGTCTACCTGCTATTTTGCTCTCTATTATGTCTCATACCATCAAGGCTGTAGCCAGCGTGTCAGTAGAAATGAAATGTTTGTTTAAAGAAACGCATTATTTATGTCAGGTTGAGAGTAATAAGCCAATTCCATCGTCCAAAAGATGAATCTCAGCTGTGCAGTCAGAAGCAAGGTCGCCGCTTGGCGTCGATGTCCGCCGCAGACTCCGGGCAGTGATGGGTCGTGGTGTCCATGGCGATGGCGTTCTGTCACCTGCCACGGCCTGACACCGCCGCGTTTTCCTGGGCGCTGTCACTTTGGAGGAACCCATCAAACAACAGAATGTGTCACGCCAGCTTCCAGAAACACCTTTCACTGGCGAGCGGAAAATGCTGACCGCAGACATGGCCTGCATCAGGCAGGATATAGGACAAGTGTACAGCTCCCACTTAATACACAGGTAACATGTGAAGACTGTCGCTCAGAATATAAATAAAGGTTTATTGTGTATTTAGTGTAACATGAATCATATAATGTAAATGACTCCGGCTATAACAGAAGGCAAATGTTTTATCTTGCTAATATTTATATGCAAGGCAGTGTAACTAAGCCAAGAAAACTAAATAGAAGCATATGGGTCATTCTGGCTATACTGAACAAATGTTTGGTCTCTTACCGTTACAGCCGTGGCTGGAGTGTTGGTAGAAATGAAGTCTTTGTTTAAAGAAACGCGTGATTTATATTCAAAGGTGGCCAACAAATATGTCCCACTTGGCTGGAAATATTTGGTGCAGCCTGTACACAGCCATCTTAGAAATGGGCCATTTTGTGGCATTTTGTTTGCCCCTAGTTTAGGAGTTACACTGGTTTGAAATTTAATGAGATTCCTTCGTCCTCAAAAATGCTTAGTCGACCATTTTCAGATGCCTGTGTCTTTGCAAAGGTAACACCTAGGCACCTGACCAAAAAAAATGTGGATCTACAAGACTTAGACCTAATTCCAAATATCTATTTAGTTGTAGCAATTTATGATAAAAAAATGCTTTCTCTAATCTGTCAAGAGGCCCAGAATCTGAAGGGGAAGCAAAAATGCAGTCATTTTCATTGTGTCATTTGAAAGTTCTAGGTTTCCTTTACTACACAAAAAAGCAGAAAGGTGTTTTTGTTTAAAAGGTTCTTTATTGAGTTTAATAATTTTAATTTTGTTTTAAGGGTTTTATTGACAATTTGAACCCCCTAAACATCCTAACATGCCTTAATTTATTATACATTAATAACAAACATTATATGATTATAATGCTTGTTATTATTGTATAGTAAAGCTGTTAATGTTAGGCTGTAAAGGTTCTGTGATACTTAGGAATATTCTGTCAGTGCATTATGTGTAACCTGTGATGTTTTATCATAAATTTGTGGTACATGAGTCCAGTATAGTGTAGTGAAACTCCTAGGAAGCACAGTGCACAAAACAAGGGTACTCAGGGATAACAATCAGTCACTGGGCACACAGTGGGCAGTATAAGGGCAATATTTCAATTGGTTGCCTGTTTTTGGGCTGTAGGACTTAAATGACATACTGACAGGAAAGTTGTGTATCCACAATGCGATTGTGCATGTGACACACATGCAGAGGTGTGGGATTCAAACCCACAGCTTTGGAGGCGTTAAACCACAGTGGGACTTACCAGGAAACTGCACTGGCACAAATCAATATAACAGGAGAAAATGGATCCAATTAGTGTAATGTTTTCTTTGAAATATAAATAGCAACTACAAATTGTGGTTTTACCTTTAATTATGTTTTGACATATTTTTAAAACAAGCTGCACGTAATAAAATGATTTTGTGAGTATTATTTTTACACCATGGTGATAATATTTCTTTTTACAGTTATGACTTCTTTTCCCACCATTTGTGCATTAATTTCAACATCTAGTATTAAATATCTTTGTGTTCGAAAAACACTTTACTGGGGATATATGTGGGATGCCGGTGATTTTGTATTTGAGTGTTTGTGCCTTTGGATTATCCGAATTGAACGAAGTTATGATTTAAACAAGGTCATCAAAACCCGACTTTCGTTAATGTTATGCTGCGTTGTGCAGGGCTGCATTCACTATATCAGCTCGGAGCTGCTGACGGGCATTGCCGCTTCTGTGTCATAAAATTTAAGTGCTGCATAGAGCAAAATATCTGGTGTTTTCCAAACACAACAGCGATTTAACCTGTGTGTGTTATAGAAGGCCAGCCAATCCCAAGCTCTAACACTTAAAAGACTTCTTTGCGGACAACAAAAATTACTGTGAAAGTTTCCGTGTTTGGAAGTAAGAGACTCGTGTCAGTCATCAGGACGGATCTTAGGGAACAAAATGGTTAACGTTTATTTTTTTTTTTAAGGGATTCAAACTAAATGATATGATTTCATGTGAAAACTCGTGGATGAAATACACAATGCATTTTGTTTTGTGCAATACAGCTGTTTGTAATTTCATCCATTAGTCTTCCAGTCATTTATCTGGCACAGGACCATAGGGAGCCTGGAGCTCACCCAGGCAGCATGGGGCACAAGGCTGGGCTTCATCCAGGAAAGGATGCTGGGGCAATTACATCCAAGTTCTTACATTTATCCCATAATTTAGTGTACTATTTACCTCTTTAACACCACATTGGATCACAGAGAAGTAAGATCTAAAGCAGGGGGGGGCAACTCCAGTCCTGGGGGGCCGGAGCCCTGTGTATCTTAGTTCGTTGCCTGTTCCACCATAAATGATTCAGCTTAAGAACTGTCTGGTAATTAGCACAAGGATTTGAATCAGGTGTGTTAAACGAGGGGAAACCCAAAAATGTGCAGAGCTCCGACGCCCCAGGACTGGAGTTTAACGCCCCTGATCTAAAGTGTAGAGACCTTGGTTTGCAAATACGTATCAACAGGAATGTTGTATCGACAGAACGCGAGTGATACATGTGGTATAACCGATATTGACATCACATAAATATTGATGATCGTTCACTGTTTTTCAATCATCGCAGTTCCAAAAACACCTGAAGTTCACATAAATATTGATGATTGATCACTGTTTTTAAATGATCACACTTCCAAAAAAAAAAAAAAAACATGAATCTGTGATTTCTCATTTTCACCTAAAAATGTTGTAGCTGTTCCTTCCCCGATCAAACTCTGCATAACACAATTCTGTTACTAAGTAACACAATCTGGGGATTAAGAAAATTAACAAAAAAAAAAAAAACAAGATCGTGTTCGTGTCGGTGTCTCTGAATTACTTACTTATGTGGCATGAAACTGGACACTCTGGTGACAGTGGCAGATAAAAGGTCATTTAAAAAACTATTGGACATTATGGACAATGCCAGTCACCCTCAGCACACTCTCATAAACAACCAGAGTTCGTTCAGCGACAGCTTGCTTCTCCCTAAGTCTAGGACTAATAGACTTAAAAACTCCTTAGTTTCACATGTCATCAAACTGTACAACTCCTCGCTTGGTGTGAACGGGAGTGGATACAGGAGGACAGAAGAGGAGAAGGGGAGAAACAGGAACAACTCGGACAATACCGGACCAGTATGTCAACTCTAACTACAATAATGACCTGTGCAATAGCCCTATTATTTATTTATCTACTATTTATTCTGAACAATAACCCTATATCCTGAATAATAAATCCCATACCAAGTATATAAATACTGCCTTTATATACTATACCAAATATGTATATACTGCCTTTATATCATATATGTGTGTTTTTATTATTTATGTGTGTTTTTCTTTTTTCTTCAATTTCAATTTTTTTTATAACTGAAGGTTCCTGCACTGAACGGTGCACTGCTGCTGGAACTAAATTTCCTGGAGGAGCGTTCTTGAGGGATTAATAAAGTACTATCTATCTATCTATCTATCTATCTATCGATCTATCTATCTATCTATGGTGTGACTGTGTGTGTGAGTGTATGCGTGTCACCGTGCCCCGCGACAGGCTGGCGTCCTGCCCTGAGTGTCCCCTGTGCTTTTGGGGGTTCGACTCCACTGTATTGTGCTTGACTGTATTGGAGAAACGGCAGTGGAAACATCTACAGAAAATGAAGATAAAGAATGATCGCGGGAATGACTGAAGGCCCTAACTAAGCGCATTCAGAGCGTGCGGCCTTCCGAGGGCCCGGTGCTCCTGCTTGTGCGCTGCTTAGACGCGGCTTTTGAACTGGCCAGTCCGCATTGGACATGAGGTGGAGCCAGACTGCCCAGTTTACTGTGACTCAATGTACCATGAGGGTCCCCACCCAGCTGATGATCCTACATCGCTCTTCCTAGAAGAGTTTGACGGTCATCTTATCCCACACAAGCAGGCCCTGTGAAACTCGGGATCAGCTGCGTTGCCTGGGCTTTACAAAGGCCAGGCTACTGGAAAGAAGACTTATACGTTTTATAAGGTTTATCCGCTGGCTGTTCTTTGCTTTAAGACAGGGGTCATACCTGGGGCTCAAAAACAATACGCTGCCTGACTGCTCGGGATTGAAGAATGACCTCAAAGTTTGGGGCGACTTCCTGAACGTTTAAGGCAAGTGTTGGGAATGGGCAAACTGTAATACTGTACTGTATACAGTATATTTACCATATGTCTATAATCTACTGATGAGAGAAAAGCATGCTGGGAAGAGAATGGTGAATGTCATTTGGCATAATTATTCGGTTAAATACTTGTATTCTTTCTTTGTTTTATTTCTCTTGCCTCTAGTGCTTGTAGTAATGCAGCACATGTAAATAGTTATTTATTTGAAGTTCAAACACACCGTAGGTGAGTGTGCCAGCAGGCCAGTACAGATTTGCGGGTTTCCTCAGTGCAATAACATCAAATATCTGCCAAGATGTTTTGTTCAATAAAGGAGAGAATTCTGTAAATTAAGTTGTATTATTCTCTAACACTCTAGTTACAGCATCATTGACGTAGATGATAAAACCGAAAAAACCAATCAGTTTTCATTGGACTGGTTGTATAAAGAAAGACTGGTTGTGGTCGGAAGTGTAAGACTGATTAAATTGTCGCACAAAGAAAAGGTTTCCTGGAAGATGACTGGGAATTAATTTGATGAAAGCGGAGGAATCACATGGCAGATTGACTCTTTGGAATAGTGACGTTGGTTCATGTTTTTCATATCTGGAGTCATTGCCTTAATCTCCTTGGTAAATGCTAGGCTCACTGTTTCAGATTATCAACAGCACAGGATTTTAGATGTGATCTAACTGTGGGGGAGCCTCGCAAGGCCAAATTCCCTAGAGAATTGCGTCCCAGTGCAGGTACTGAAACTGTCTGTTTGTCCACTGAAAAGTTATGATTGGAACAGATGTCCCATGCAGGGCCTCCTGCATCCCTGCCTCCTGTCCCGTGTGACATGGATTAGGCTCACTGTTCTAGCGAAGTGGATGCGTGGGTGTTATCATAGGACAGAACAAACTAGATTTGTATAGATTTGCATATATCGTATATGAATTTAACTACAATATATATGATAAAATGCCATTGCATAGTGTTATGCTTTTATTTTCTACCTTATATACCAAATCAGTGTTTCCCAACCCAGTCCATGGAGACCCCCAGGCGGTCCACATTTTTGCTCCTTCCCCGCTCCCAGCACACCTGCACCAGGTATTCAGTGCTCTTGAATGTTCAATTTGCTCTTGATTGGCTGGTTCAGGTGTGTTGGGAGCTGGGAGGGAACACAAATGCTTGACATGATGCGTGACATTTGGAGTTTCCTGTGTGTCAGGTGTGCACAAGAAGAGTTTGAGACTCTGCTGCAGGATCAGACGGGGACCTGGACATACCTACTGAAGAAGCTCCACTGAAGCGTTCCTGCTCCTGCTCCGAGATGACACGTCCTCACAGACCTACTGTGCTCCATATACTCCAGCAAAAAAAGATCACCTTTGAACAGCTATATGTGGGTCCCAGATTAACCGAACTGTGATTCCGAAGTTTGGCGAAACTTCAGTGAGTTGCATCAAGTAGTCAACATCCTATTGTTTTCCTTCTCACATTTTGTATTGTTATCCATGCATTAAGGAGCGCCATGGAGCAGAGGAAAGCATTTCATATGTGGCCCTTGACTGACAGGGGTCCTAAAAAAATTTGGAACGTAATTTGATTGGTCTGAGTTGGGGGGCCAAATTGATATGCTTTCATAGGGCCCGAAATCCCTAGCTGCCCCCCTGCATGCATTTCATAGTTAGGCTGGATAAACAGGAATTATTATAGGTGAATACAACCTTTGTCTGACAGGTGGTGTGTTTAATGTAAGAAGAAAGCATTTATGATACTCGCTTGAGAAAGTGCGGCATGTCATAAAATTGTAAGCAATATAAACAAATAAAAGAAATGAGTGATTGCTTGAAAAGTGAAGCGGTTGTAACAATGCAGATTACAGTTTTTATTTACACGTGCCTCTTATTGTTTTATTTCACAGCGTGTGCGGTGCTGTAATGCATTTTAATGTCGCCTGTTATGTTCACGGCCCATCTGTCTGGGATAATTTCAGGGAATTTTAAGTCATGCAGACGACGTTATTTGTATTTCCCAGGAAATGCAAAACAAAAAAGAACTGAAAATGGAGATCTCAGAGCTGCGTCGCGCGGGATTACTGGTCCATATGCTGCTGACGGGAGGCCGCCGCTGCCGGCCATCCAAATTCATTACCGACTTGGAATGAGTCGGACAATCATGGGAGCTAATGCAGGGGCCCTGGTGCCCGGGAATTACCATTATCGATTAGTGCTGCCTCGTCCGACTGGCACGGTCATTCTCCTGATGAAAATCACCCCTCTCGAGTGCTGCCGGCCCCTGATTTGTACCGAGAAAGGAATGGTCCATGCATGGTCGCATGTGTGCGTGTGTGTGTGCGTGTGTGTGTGCGTGTGTGTGTGCGCGTGTGTGTGCGCGTGTGTGTATGCGTGTGTGTGCGCGTGTGTGTGTGCGTGTGTGTGTGCGTGTGCGTGTGTGTGTGTGTGTGTGTGTGTGTGCGTTTGGGGTGGGGGGGTGTGAATACTGACTGTGTTTTATCAACAAAAAAAAAAAATTGAAGCAGATATGAGCCAAGAGGGCACTGGGTGATACCCGAATTATACAAGGTGCATTTGACAAAAGAATTAAATGTGTTGCCCTGCAGTGCATCTGCAAAAGCCATAGGAGTGATATGTAAGGCAGTCATTATGTGGAGCCAAACCTGCACCCTGCACTCTAAAGATAGAAGGTGATCTTATGCAGAGGCTTGTTCCCATCCCAGGGCCCGCGCAGGGGGGAAGTAAGCCAGACTTTTCCATTTCGTGTGAAATGTAGATGGTTGCAGAGGTGCTTCGTACAATTGGGCCCGACAAATCCTGGGAGAAGTGAGGGGCGGGGGTTGGGGGTGATGGCTGATTGAACCTGAACGAACTGTCGAATTCAGATGTGTGAAGCCACCTTGGCGCTACTGCAGAGCCCCCCACTCCCCGCCCCTCCCTCTCCTGCTCCCCATCACCATGGCGCTGAGTCCCATGGCCAATTGCTAGTGTAATGGACTGTGGTTAAAATACACGGGCATGGAGCTCAGCTGATTGAGTATATGAAGGTATGTAGCACGGGCGAAATGCCTCGCGAAGATGGGCTGTTGTTCGGGCGAGCGACCTAGCGGGTCGGGGGGGTGGCGTAATGTGACAGAAAAAGCGAAATGGGCCTAAATAGCTTAAAACACTGCCCCCCCAACCCTGCAATTTGTCCATGTTACTGATAACAACAGTTGTAGGGTGTCTCAATTTCCCTTTACTTTTACTCAATTTTAATTCATTTATCCATCTTATCTTACATGTATTCACATATTTGTCCATTCCATCTGTCTTTTAACTGGTTATTTGGTCAACATCATGGAACTAAGGCAGCACTTGGGCAAAAGTTGTGGTTTGGGGTGGATGAACATAATGTGAGTTGGCAGCAGCACGGTAAGAGTGCAGTAAACAGCATGGCTTTATTACACCATTATTTCCTGGGTCGTGGGTCTCAAATAAGTTGCTGAATTTATGCATCAGATTCACACGCCGTTATAGCACCACCCTCCAAACTCTGGGTGGGGGAGAAAACATCTGAGTGGAACAACCCGGCTAGGTCTGCTGTAAAACGTGAACATGACACAAATCAAGAAAATCAGAGTTTTAATTTGAATTTCAGCACTTAAAAGACCACGGGCAGCAAAGAGAGAAACAGGAATTTGCATTCTGCTTTGAATGAAGAATCCTCTTCCATACAAAACAGGTAAGCTGTTTGTACCAAAGCACCACGTTTCGCTCTTCTGATCCTTGTTGTAGTAAGGCTGCTGGGCACGTTCCTAACAGAGAATGTTCTAGATAAAATAATTTGAACAGTGTTCAACCACTGGGCCGAGCAATTCAGCATGTTTTTTTTAGCAGAGAGGCTTGCGGTAGTTAGTAGCAAGTTGGCTCGTCCCAAATGCATCGTGCGTCAACAAGCGGGGTCCCATTGTCAAATCCACACCTGCGATGCAGGCTAATTGTAATTTGCTTGGACGATTGGTGGAATCCAGTAGTGCCCTGTTTTTGGTACAAAGCAGTCGGGGAAGCAGGAGCCATCGAGAGTGCCTGTCGCTCTATCGCCCTTCTTTGTGTGAGATGTGGGGGGGGGGGGCTCTGGTTTGATCCGTCTCCGCTAACGAGGCGAATGAAGCTAAACATCCAGTTTATTAGAGAGTGCCATGTTCCTCTTCATTTGCATAACGGCGGCGGTACTCCTGATCCCTGTGACCCTGCATAGGATTAAGTGGCTACAGCGGATGGATGAACGGAAAGCAAATAGAAGAATCACCAGCCTGTTTGGTCAGTACTGCTGCCATTTGCATTATAAAATAGTTACTGTTAATATCTGTGAAGCACATTGTTTGCTTATCCTACCTATAGTTCCTGTTAATATCTGTGAAGCACATTGTTTTCTTATCCTACCTATAGTTCCTGTTAATATCTGTGAAGCACATTGTTTGCTTATCCTGCCCATAGTTCCTGTTAATAT
>JABFEA020000044.1:4790279-4803332 GCA_019775915.2 Cyphomyrus plagiostoma
TGCCCATAGTTCCTGTTAATATCTGTGAAGCACATTGTTTGCTTATCCTGCCCATAGTTCCTGTTAATATCTGTGAAGCACATTGTTTGCTTATCCTGCCCATAGTTCCTGTTAATATCTGTGAAACAGATTGATTGCTTATCCTACCCATCCCAAATGCAGGTCAGTTTTTATTTACAATGTATGATATATATTTTAATAATAATTTATAGTTTATTATGCAATATGTCAGTTTAGAAGGTTCTTAGTTAATGTGTACATGCTAATGTCAGAGCAGCTATTCTGTTGCTATTTTATTTAATGCACCTGCTCCTTGCCTCTGATCCATGCACTGTTTTATACCAAGACAAGGACCCCTGTGTTCCCAGAATACACCAGGGCACCTAAACAGGGTAAACGCAGCGATTAGTGCCAGTTGCAGATGCCCTTTGGGCCTGGGGCCAAGTGCTCCTGTCAGCTGGATGCACATACCATCTATTGCTGGAAGGCGTTAGCACAATGCTGTTTTTTTTGCATTAATTTTCAGCCTTCAAAAATAGGCTATTCCCCAGCGAATACCCAGTGAAGCGCTTTTCCTTTCCATCAAAAACACTTAGATGTCGGCGTATGTTACCAAATGGCACCATCTAAACGATGGCCAACTCCCCACTGATATCTGCTCTCAGTTTATTTATTTAAGATTTTTTGTTATTTTCCTGTTGATCTCAGCTCCGTAACTGCTACTACTTTTTGTTTGCCATCCTGAAGTACTTCTTTGCTCTTGCCGAAGACAAACTAAGCTACCGTCTACTTTCATTTGCAACTCAACACATCACTACCATTAGCCAGAAGCGCAAATTAATTTTCATAATCACTTTATTAATCCCCGTGGGTAAACTGTCTTTACACCTCCCACAACTTGCTCTTTGTAAGCAAGCGTTTTAAACATTTATTGGGCGCCGGGCCACAAATGGGTCACAGGAAATGCTCTGGTGGCCAAAAAGTTCTTAACCTGAATTTGTCTTGGAATATGTGCAGCTGTGTTACAAGGTGAGGTTACAGGTGACACTGCTCAGCTAAGGAGGGAAGAGATCCATCCGACACAGGATCGCTATCCTGAAATGTACACAGCGTAAAAGCTATGGGATATTTAGAGACATTAGATCGGCAGACACAAGTTTTTCAGCTGTAGGAGAATAACAGTGTATGTGGAATATTCCACACAGCACCGAGAGAGCATAGAAACTCCACACTGATTGAGTATATGAAAGTATGTAACTTGGGCGAAACACACACACACACACACACACATTTGTATTGATATCTTTATGGGGACTGTCCATTATTTCTATGGGCAACCTTAACCCCTACCTAGCCATAAACTCGACCATATGTAAATAAACAAAACGCAAGATTTTTTGGTTGTTTTTGATTGCAGTCACAGACTTTCATAAAATTTAATTTCTCCTGTAGGGACCAAAAAATGCCCTCACAATGTCAAAATAATAGGTTTTTATCACACTGTGGTTGTCTGATATTATAAAATACAGTGGTACCTCGGTTCTCGAACTCACTAGAACTCGAATTTCTTGAAAGTTGAACAAACCAGTTTGACCTAGAACCAGGAAATGAGTCATACTACAATGCAATTCTTACTTGAATGCCTTCTTCACAGACTAGACGATTAATCAAATAAAGCAGCGCAATATTACAGTAACTAACAATAAATAAACCACTAACGTGTACTATTAGAGCATTCATGTCATTTATTTAAACTTTATTTTACCAGGTAAACTAATTAAAAATCAATTCTCACTGCTTTATGTGACATTCGGGAGAAGTTCCAGATTATGCATCGGAACTGCCCGGGATACAAACGTCATGCGCGTAACTAAACTCTTCAGCCAATAAGGGTAAAGATGTGTCATCACGGAGGCGGTTCCAGTTTGTGCAGCTGGGTGAGAGGTCGTAATGCAAACGTAATGCATTGCATCAGGATCAGAATGTGTTGCTTTAAGCCAGCGCTGCAAGCATGTCGAACGCGGACTTTGGAAACAAACTGAAACGCCGACTTAATAAAGAGGACTAATGACAAAAACGAGAAACAGCTGATCACTTGGGGATCCCACAGGAGGTTAACGAGGGGGCACACGGAAGGAGCGGACGATTAGGGCAGGACAGGGGTAATGTTGGGATAAGATCTTTATCGTTTTGGAAGCCATTAAGAAAAAAATGCTCTTATTGTTTTATCCTATTCATTTAAGGTTTAAATGCTAAAAAACATATTTAGCTGTAATTTTGGGGAGCCTGGATCCAATTAATTGGTTTTCCATTATTTGTTAAATTCGATCAGAACTCGAACTTTTTAGGACTTGATCCAGAGTCCGGAACGGATTAAGTTCGAGAACCGAGGTACCCCTGTATTTACATAACCCACACACAGACTTGGGGTTCACCTGAAACCCACCTAAGCAAAAGAATGAGTTTCATGTGGATTTTTGGTGACAGCGATGCACAGTCACGTCGGTTGCCACCAAAGGCGGAACGGACCACTGCAGAGGTATGATTTTTGGGCTCCCAGGTTACAAACAAGCAATTAATGGCCCGGTGCTGCCTGTCTGATTGAGGTTGGTTCCCGAGGATCGATGCTGGTCCAGACCCATGTGCTGTTTTAGGCAAACTTAAATGTACAATTTCAGTCTGTCCGGTTCAATAAATGCAGACTATTATCTCCAAGAACGCCGATAAGCTCCACGTGCAAACACGCGCACTCTCTCTCTCTTGCACGTGCACACGCGTTGCCGAAATGCCTTCGCGGTCAACGTGGCTCAGTCAAACATGACCATGGACACCTACACCTAAACGAGAATCCTGCCTGATATTTACTCATAAAAACGTAAGAAATCTAATAACCAGAGGAGGCCATTTTGCCCATCAAGCTAGTTTGGGAAGAACTCAATTAATAGTTCAGAGTGGTTAAAATCTTATCTAGCTTAGAGGAACACAAGGTTTTAGCTTGCACTACTATATACTACAATAACAGGAAGACTATTCCATACTTTAACTACACACTGTTTAAAGAATTGCATTCTCAAATCCATTCTAAAATGTTCTGCCGCTAATTTCCATTTATGGCCACGAGTTCCAGTATTTGAACTAATGGCTTGAAGTAACTATTTGGTTGAACAGCATCCAGACCCGTTAGAATCTTATACACCTGGATCATGTCCCCCCTTATTCTCCTTTGCTCACGTCTAAATATAACAATCCGACCTCATTTGCCAGTATAAAGGCCAAGTTTCTCAAAGATTTTTAGTGTCTCCTCCCAAGAGTTACACACGTATTACACATTTAAGTAGATTCAGTAGATTATTAAACTGTTCTATAAAGACTGGCTGCTCATGTCTGAAATGGCGGTTTTAATTCACTTGCTTACTCAGGGATCAGTATTGACTGTCATTTGAGATAAACGACATACATCTGATTTGTATGCGTGATTTTAAATCTGTTTGACAAATCGACCCTGGCTTCAGGTTCCGATCTGCAGGGTCTCTCTTGGTTTGCTATGCTCCCCTGTGGTTGATTTTTATTTCCCCGTGATGCAAATCCGCATTTATCAATAAATTAAATAACACGGTTTATTTTATTTTTTAAAAAGGCTGCAGCTCCGTTATTATAAATCATTACACATTTGAAATTCTTTGGCTGAAAATAGTACAATACAAGTAATATGAAGTTCCCAATTTGCTCGTTCAAAGAACATCTACTTAAACGTAAACCAGCTTTTTGAGTGGTATTGCTAATCGTGTTTATTTCGAATGTTTATCGAGGTTAGATTGCTGCATTATGGTATGAGCAAGAAAAGCATCCAAAAAGGCAGGCACGTGCGGGGAGGGGTGAGCACCTGCCCGTTTTCCCCGAACTATTTAATGTGAACTTGTGCGTGAGCTTTAACGATACTGCAGAGTGTCTCCTTTTTAACCTTTGATCACCTGCCCCTTAAAAATTCTCTGCAGAGCCGTGCAAAAAGAGGAAACTGACTCCCGGGATAAAAACACATGTATGCACAAAAAACACGCATATAAAGCATACATGCAAAATACAGCTAAAACACCCACATCTGATATGAAGCAGAGTGGACCTGGATGAATTTGAAACCCCACTCTGTTTTACCGTCTGCTTAAATCTGCTGTATTCAACGGTGTCTGGTTCCATTTGTCTTACCGGCCTAATAGTTATTTTTAACTTCGTGGCAAGCCCCTGGGATTTCACCTGCACAGAAAGCATAATAATATTCCTCCAAAATCCATCCGGCAGCCAAACGTGGAACCTTAATGGTTTATAGCACATTTGAGCTGGCAGGTCTGGTGCTCCTTTACTTAATCTTCAGGAAAGGTAATTCATTGCACTTCGAGGCGCCATTCAGACCGCTCCGGTGCGGGTGGTTCCCAAGATAAGGCTGAAGAAAATAAAAGAGACGCCACTGTGTTTCACACTCCAGATGCCAAGAGACAGATTTGACGTATGAAAATAAAATCGCATGCCTAGAAAACATTAAAAAAACACGTAGGAACGTTTCAGTTCCTTTGGGATTCTGAGTACGTTGAAGAATCATCCAAAATATTCATAAATATAGTGCCGTGGTTAATTAAAGTAACTTCAAAGCGGACAGAGGGAGGAATTGCTTATAATTTATGAAATCGCAGTAACATGCTTGTTTGTAAGGTAGGCTATTAAAACGTTCCGCCTAGCGGTAAGAAAAGCGCTCCGATCAACGCTGAACTCAAGAGCTATAGGAAACTGGCACCTCAACAACAGTAATGAATTTTTGCAATTAAAAATTATACATGCCAAGAAAGTGCGCGTTCAGTCCTCAAGGATAACAGAGGATTAGAAACGCCAAAAGCGTTTATCTGGCCTTAAAATTCCTTAAAATTGATGGAATTAGCGTGCGTTAAATTTTAAATCATACATGAACTTAAACTGTATTCTGGCATAAGAGTTATTTACACCCCAGAAGAAAACATGCAGGGGTGAGCTGTCGCGATTTTTGGGCTCTGACGTTCATCAAAATTTAAATCCCTTGCAAGCTGGGGCTAGATTGTGCCGCGTCTATTCGACCATCCGAAATAAATAAGACGCTTCAAACTTGTTTGCAAAGCCTTACATCCACAATAGTCAAATGCACAAAGAGTGCCTGTGGATGGATTGAACAACACGGACTGCCTTTTTTTTGCAGGAGAGTCCCGCGTAAGAGGTGGCGTCCTTTAACTGGGAGGAGGCTGGAACAGGGTGAGAGATAATAAGAGACAGGGATCGTCTCCGCTGGATTGCTGTACAGCTCTCTCTATACAAAAAAAGCCTGACTTGGAGACCAGCCGTTAAAGGATGTATTTGGAAAACCTTCCTTGATTCTGTGATATCAGCACAAATCGTCTCTTCTTCTGACTGAGATCTGGAGTCGTATCAGAATCTAAAGAACAGCCCTGGATATTAGACCTTGAATAAAACATACCAGGATCACACATGTTACGGATAAAATCATGGTACAAGTAGGTAACTGAAGTAATTCCCAGGGTGCGTTTTAAGGTGAGTTCGGCGTCTTTTATCACGTGTAATATACAGACTTCTAAAAAAATAACTTTTTACAAAGTTTAATCACATATCATATGTGATTTTCATTGTGAATTTTCGATAATAACTCGATTGTCTGTTTTATTTTACAAAGTGGGTAATGGACAAACATTTCAATGGCTTGTCTGTTTAACGGCGCTGTGTTGTCTACTGCAGAATAAGGGAAGAGCGATCGATCACACATGCATATTTCTATAGGGAGAACGACGTGTGTGTATACAGATAAAAAGCCAAATAGTCTTTCTTAATGTACCCGATATGTCAAAAGCTGATGTTGCTAATGACAAAAATGTGCCCGGATGTGTGGCACGGAAAGCATTTCTGTTATTTTATTACTGTTTATTTTTGGTGGAGCATGTTAAAGCACCGTGTCATGGCGTGTTCCACGTGCACAAGTGCGCGTTAAATAACATTTGTCTCTCTTTCAAACCTATTTCGGTCTTGTAGCAATTCTAGCGTGCTGCGTTCTGCATATGCCGTAATGGGTATGGCAAACCAAACTGAACACTGTATCTCACTTTTATCGTTGTTGCCAGGGTTAAAATGCACTTTCACATGTTCGGATGCGGTGATAAAGGATACAGAGACGCTTTAATTTCAGCGCCCGGTGCTTCTGAGTTTAACCCTCTGTAGGTATCCCTAAAAATCTGATGAGACGATTGCCCGCCGTGGCTGCGCGGTGGCATGTCGCTGTCCCTGTTCACCTTGTCTGGCGATGTCCCCTCAGGGATACCCACCCAGTCGGCTGGGTGTAGGATGTAGGATGCTCCCCATCCCAAGACTAAAGGGTCAGCCTCAGCTGTGGCAGATGAGCGGGGAGCCACCTTCCTGGGTGTGGATGTTCCCGGCCACCTCAGGGCTCTGCAGGATAAGTGCGGCTCCCCCTCCCCTCCTAATCTCCACGCACCCGCCTCCGCTGCTGCAAGCCGTTTCCAGCTGGCAACTGTCCTGTGAGCCGCTCCTGCCCTTGGTGCGAATACCGTCCGCGGAACCGGCCATCCAACCGTACCCCCTACCCAGCGTCCAGGTACCTCCGCCTTATATGTCTGCGACCGTCGGTACCCTGAATACACAACGCCCCAGGCACATTACACTCAATCCAGCCAGCAAACTCCCCCACACTCCCCCAGAGAGCGCTCTATCGGTTCTGCTGTTGCGCACATTTAAGTTTTCACAGTCGCACAGAAGGGGTGCAGCGTAAACTAGAAACGTAGAAAAATGATCAACATTTACTTTTTTTCATCCACACCACGTAAAACGTCGCGCCACAGGTCACCAGACTCAGTATAGTACCCCCTAAGAAATTATCGATAATAATGACTGAAAGTTGCTGGGCTAAATGTCAGAGCAGTCTTTCATCCGCATACCATTTACTCTGAGCTTTGTTATTTATACCAAAAACAATTTAGGTGGCTGCAATAAACCTCTGCGCTGACAGGCTGCCCTTCTGTTTGACAGCCCTGCTCCGGACTAATGCAGTACGACGATTAAGGGCAGCGCGCAGCTCGCAGTGGCACCTGGCGCCCACTAGAGGCTCTTTCCCCGCAATTAAGTTCAGTCCGTATCTTCTGTGTCATCCTTGTCTTGCACCTAGACGTGGCGTGACATTTAATCGGAACAGAGCAGGGAGAGGGATTCTCGAGAGTGACGACGGCCTATCATCAGTGATTTACACCCCGATTTTACAGATAATTATAAGGAGGGATAGTCTGGGAGGACGGGGTGTTGCGGGGGGGACGACGACATTGGGATGTATTTGCAAACACCGGAAAACAGGAAGTACATTTTTTTTGCAAGATATACAAGATATAAGATATCCAGGCCATTTGTCCTGTGGGGGGAGAACAACTTGGTGGGGCTGTGCTGCCTGCATGAATTTGTTTAATTTTTAGATTTTTAGCTCTTGAAGGATGGGTAATGAAGAGGACTCGTTACAGAACACCTTTGAAAGATGTAAACATTTCAGTCTTGGTAATGCATACTTGGTAGGACTAGTCTGAATTTAGCACTGTAATATGCAAAGGCAATATTCATATATAATGCACACACACACAGTTAGATGCATTGCGACCTCTCACCCGGCTGCACAAACTGGAACCGCCGCCGTGACGACACACCTTTGCCCTTATAGGCTGAAAAGTTTAGTTACAGGCGTGACGTTTGTATCCCAGGCAGTTCCGATGCGTAATCTGCTATTTCTCCTGAGTATCACGTAAAGCAGTGAAACTGGTTTTCAGTTAATTTTCCTAGTAAAATAAAGTTTAAATAAATGACATAAATGCTCTAATAGTACAGGTAAGTTAGTGGTTTATTAATTGTTAGTTACTGTAATATTGTGCTACTTTATTTGGTTAATTGTCCAGTCTGTGAAGAAGGCATTCAAGTAAGAATTGCATTGTAGTATGACTCATTTCCTAGCGTGCAGTTTATATTAGGTCAGCGTTCACCGTTCGACTTCTGATATTTAGATCGAGTTCTAGGTCAAACTGGTTTGTTCGACTTTCAAGAAATTTGAGTTCTAGTGAGTCTGAAAACCGAGGTACCACTGTATATTCTACACACTGTATATATGAGGTTAATGGTTGTGAACTACTCTGCTGATATATCACACTGGCAGATCTATATCTCTGATTGCCCAGCCAGTGGCTAGATGACATTGCTGCTGTCTGTTATATGCATTTCATTGTGTTTTCATAACATACAGCTATTATATTGATGACACAAGATGGCTGAATGTACAATCTGGTCCATCATTACCCCAAGAATGGTCTGTTCAGATGAATAAGCTGAGTTTTCTTGGGTTAAAGGGGTGAAACTGTGAAGTATTTGCCTTGATATAGTCTTCCTTCAGTTGCTCTGTAGTTTATAAGTCCCTATAGCAGTCAACCGTGAAACAATGCAGCATTCTGGTACTTTAAACGCAATGTTTTTCAGAGATGTTACATTTCTAGCAACTAAATGACCATAAGATGAATGCCGATTTCTGAATCAAGGGACGCTTGGGTGACCCCCACTGTAATCTAGAGTTTTGAAAGGTGGGACCATAAATCATACAGAGCCAATTGGCCAATGATATGTTTTGCATCATTCAGTGACAGGAGAGGGGGCCAATCAGCTTTCAGGTAGGGCCTGTGTCTCTGTTAACAAATCCCTGTGAACCCCACTGCTTCCAATCAAATGAATGACTCACATCACACATAGCACCTGATCCTTTGCAATCTGGGTACTTCTTCCGGCTTGTGTATGTCACCATGGACTTGAGCTGTGTTTGAGGAGCTCTCCTCTGGTTCCTTTGCAGTGGGAGCTACCCTCCCGTCCGTCACTTATGGGTTTCCAGCCGTCCACCAACATGGACTTGGTCCCCGTGTTCCCCCGTGTGTACCGCTCAGTGCTGCCCCCTCATGTCGGCAAAGGATGGGTTGAGAAGAGGATCCCAGACTACAAGGTAATTGGAAGACATTCTCCTGTGCCTCGAAAGCTTCCAACAGCTTCTATCGTCAGGCTCTCACCCATGACACATCGTTTTTGGCTTTGCTTCCACATCTCTACCCCCCCCCCCCCCCACGTGCATACTGTAATCTGCCTTTGGCATCATTAACTGATTTGCTGCATCAGTGTCACGAAACATGAACCATAATTGAGACTGATTGGCTCCACGGGTATCACAGGCTCTGCCGTCCTGCTTTCCAGATTTACCTAAACAACGCGTTGGCTTTGGATAGCACCTGGATCAGTCCGGAGGAGATACGATTACTCCAGAGGCTGGAGAAGCCAGTGCTGATGACTAATCCCATGGCAATGAGCATATCTAGGCCTTCTGCTGCCTCCGGGAATTTCCACACTCTGGTGGTGTCGCCCCAGCGTCTATCAGGTTAGTCTCCAAATTTACTACCTGCGCCTGCTGTATAAGCCAGTCTGTCGAGTGGCTGTGATTTATCAGGGACCCGTTTCCTGTCGCCCCCCCCACCACCCACCCCATTTTTTTAGGCTCCCGCTGTAAAAGCTTAATCTCTGCTGTTAAGCGTTTGAAAATGAAACGGAAGCCATTTGATGCGTGTTTTGAGCATCTTCCCCCGCAGCTGTAACAAAAAGAAAAAAGTTGTGGGACGGAGAGGAGGGCGAGCTGTGGATGTAGCCGTCGCGCGACACCTCATAAATCGTCGTGAGTCATTGTGAATCATTCATCGGTTAGGAACACAATGTGATTGAAAACGTTTTCATGCGAGCCGATGGCTATGAATTTTTAATTTTTTTTGCCAATTTCAAATTTTTAACAAGCATGGAAGTGATTCAAGACATAACCACTAGCTTTTAATAAATTTAAGGTATGGATCGCAATTAAATGGAATTTATCTGTGTGCAATTTTTCGTGGGTAAGAGGAACAGTTAAAATAATTTTAAAAGACCACAATAATTTATGAGGCACTCATGATTACGTTTGCTGCGGTAAATAGTAATTAAACACGACCGTTTCCCTGACATGGAGTGTAGGTGTGGAAAATGCTGCATATTACAAAAATACACACGTGCACCCATCCTTCTGTGAAATCACACCCCCCGATTTCAATCAAACGCTTTCACTCTTGGACAGCTCAGGTAGTGGCAGAACAGCTGCCCGCCCCGTAGTCTGTCCTGTTCCATAATTAAACAGTCAGTCATGCGTCTGAGCCATTGATTTTTGCATTTTAGTACCTTTGAAGGAAATTTCAGACCAGCAGGTCTGCATTGGGGGGCTGGACACTAACCCCCACCCCTCTGTTTCTATCAGAGTACCATGTTTGACATCTGACCATGGAGGAACGTGCAGTCGACTTGGCTGGATGCTGTCAGCCCCATAAAGAAAGCTTGCCTCAATTGACTTTATCTTCCTTTGGTGCGAGGTGGCCGTAGTTCCACGTTTTGCTCTCTAGGGGAGCCATACAAACTCCCGCAGTCCGTATCTGCCAGAGTGGGAGGCGAGGAGCTGTGTATCAGTCAGGCAATCATGTGGTTTAAGAAACGGCCTTATCTTCTCTGTCCCAGCAGCACCGAACAAAGTGCTATTGTAGCTAGGAGACCATAACAGGCTACTCTTATCTTATAACTATCAAAAATAAATTATAAAAAACATGTTTCTACTTGTTCTCAACAAAGCAGTGAGAAAAAAATAATCATGTTCAGTGTCCTGGGCAAATTGGTTGCTTTTTAGCTATGAAGATAAGGGGCGCTTGCTTTAAGGTTTTTGTAGCTGGGTCTCCGTATGTGATTGATCTCTCCATGACTTGTCAATGGACCAGGGATTCATCCATCATTGGCGCCTCTTCCCCTCAGGCTGTGCCGACTAATAAGTAAGTGCTGGAGGGCTGGGAACGTGCCATGCCATGCGAGAAGTTGCACTTTCGGAATGGACACGGAACTGTTCCGTGCCGAGGGGAGCTGTGCATTTTCAATGCATGAAAACACCTCCACGCAGACATCGAGACACACCTGCTCGGAGGGAGACATTGTGTTTCGCATAGATTAAGAATTCTTCCGGCACTTGCCACTTCTGTTTATTTGTTTAATGCTAATTTACGAGATTCTCTCCAGCTACGGTCATATTAGCACGCTAATATTTTGTATGGGGCGGCATGGTGGTGCAGTGGTTAGCACTGTTGCCTCACACCTCTGGGACCTGGGTTCTGGTCTCCGGCTGGTTTCATGTGTGTGGAGTTTGCATGTTCGTCTTGTGGGGTTTCCTCCGGGTACTCCGGTTTCCCCCCACAGTCCAAAAACATGCTGAGGCTGATTGCAGTTGCCAAATTGCCCATAGGTGTGCATGTGTGCGTGACTGGTGTGTACTGTAAGTGAGCCCTGTGATGGGCTCGCCCCCCATCCAGGGTTGTTCCCTGCCTCATGCCTGTTGCTTCTGGGATAGGCTCCGGACCCCCCGCGACCCAATAGGATAAGCGGTTTGGAAAATGGATGGATGGATGGATGGATGGATATTTTGCATTTAATTGGTTCTTGGGTGCAAGAATTTGTTAGATCCCTTCAATTGACTGGGTACCCATTCACCCTCTGCATGCTGGGCTCAAGACAATGTGTGATCCTGTTTGGATCAGCAGTTCTTGGAAGAGGATGGATGGATGCTTTCTGTAGATATTATTTTCCAACTTGCATGTCCTGGATTCTGTAACCTGCACATTATTGATAAAACTGGATTTGTAACTGGGGTCATTGAAGTTAATGGGCACTGTAATTGGGTTTCGTTATAGCCGTCCATAATCCAAAATTCATGTGCAGAATTAGACGTGTAGCACCAGAAGAGCTTATCAGAACAGTGCACATTTTTGTGTCCGTTTTTCTCTGCTGTCCAAAATATACAAAACAGAAAACAGGTAACTGGTGGAAAATTATACCCCTAAAATTTCCCATATGAACTGAAAAGTTATACTGGTGAGCAAATTCTAGTGTTTTCTTCAGAGGCAGAATTTCAAATTTAGCACAATATTAATGTTTATTAATGAATTAATTAGTTATGGAAAAGATCATGACTACTTTGAGTCACATTAGCAATCCATGGACTGGTTCAGTGTAATTTCTGTACTTAGACAACTAACAAGTAACTGAATATATGTCCTGTTGATATAACTGCAATTAGACTGCATGTGTCCAATGTACTTACTCAGTACTAATTTTAAATAGCTTTTTGGTGGTTTGATCTATGAGTTTACGGTATGTATTTGCCAACAATCTGGAATTCTTGAAATTTTCTATGATATATACAAACTGATACAAACTGTGCTTCACAATAAAAATACGGTGCAGAACATAATTTGACAGCAAAGAGATCTAGGGTACAATTTAAGATGGAATAAATTGCCTTGTGGCTCAAGTAAACCCTTGTTGAGTGTCTGAGGACCACTGTTTTATAGGAACTATAATTTAAAATACCGCTCGTGCAATAACCGACCTTACACACTGACAGCCAGCTAGCAAGTTTAAAGCACCCGGCTCCGATTTACAACAGCCAGACCCGTGAGGAGATTTGAACCCATAACCTTCATGGACATTACTCTACTTGCTAACAGACTATCTGCAGAGAGTCAATATCCTTCAGTGGGTGCGGAGAAAAGACTCCTAGGCATCCATGGCACTAAGCTGAACATTCAACGGAGTTATGCCAGAATCTGGGCTGGTAGCTACATTGAATCTGCATGTGACACGGGAGGCTGCTAGTGGAGAGAGTCAGGGGGAGTCAGAGGGCATGAGAGAGAGTCAGAGCGAGTCAGAGGGAGAGAGAGGCTGGGAACTGAAATTGTAACTCGCCTAATAAATTGGCTCAGAACCATCCACTCAATGATCTTAGTTGTGTTATTGCAAATTTATGACTGATATAAATATTAGGGATGTCCCGATCCGATATTGATATCGGAAATAGGTCCGATATCAGCCCAAAAAAAACTATCGGATTATATC
>JABFEA020000044.1:4803432-4817218 GCA_019775915.2 Cyphomyrus plagiostoma
TATCGGTTAGTACTGAAGGCTGCAATATCGGTATCGTATCGGAAGTTAAAACGTTGTATCGGGACATCCCTAATAAATATATATATATATATTTATATATTGCAGATGCTGGTCTCCTTTAAAATGCACTTAGGATTTTTTGCACCTCTGCCTGAGCGTTGTGGAACCTTAAACGGCTGAGTCACGTTTGGTGAGCCTGCTCCCATTACGAATATATAAGTGCCTTTGGCCTTGGGGTGTGTGTGTGTGTGTGTGGGGGGGGTATAAGCCCTTTCTTGTGCCTTTATTCCTTCTCACAAGGCATGAGGATTAAAAAAGCCAAGGGCATTTTATTTTGAGGGAGCTATTCAGATACGAGACGACAGTTTAAGCACACGCTTTCTTCTGTCTCGTGGTTGTTTGTGGAACCGGGACACTGTATAATAAGGATTTGATTATTAGCTGTTATCGGCAGTGCTCTGATTGGTGATTGTGTGCGTTTTTATGGTTACCTTTCCACATTCCGGAGCTCCTTAGGGACACTCAGGTCGTCCCGAAAAGCTGGGGACGAGCATTCGTGTCACCTCGTGACGAGGAGTCATTTCTGCTCACCTGACGTATCCTTGGCTGGCACCGTGTACGGGTAACGGGGGAGTCATGGACCCCAGCTGCACAGAGCCAGGGATGTCCTGCAGATCACTGTGGGTGACTCTCTTGTTTGCCTTGACTTTCTTGATGAATTCTGGGGAGATTTTGGCAGGAAAGTCACCGCTGGGAAGACTACTACTGTCCAATCTGCTTTTCTCTGTTTGAACATTGTGTGCCTCTCGCTGTGTTCAGTGAACATTCAGAGCCTTAGGAATGATTCTGTGACCCCTCTTCCAGGGGGTCTTCAAGACTTTTAGTCTTTTATGATGTTCTGGAAGGAACCTGTGTATCATCAACTTCAAGCAAGGCCACTTTAACATTTTTACTAACCTATTCATTAAAACAGCTGAGCCTAAACATGAAATAACCTGATTACTTCACAATTTGGATTCTTTTAACTTCTTAGACTCAAAGATTACCTTGAGCACTACATTACGAGAGGAAACCTTTTTATTTCACATTAATCTTCTGTCTGATACATAATGCACACATAAGATTGGACTCTTAAATAATTTTTCATGGATCATTGAATGCGTTTCTAAGTGCCATTACTCAAGATGCTTAGCTGTTCAAACCATCTAAGTGACAATGGTTAATTAACTGATGCTTACTCCACTGTACGTATGTGTATGTGTATGTATGTATGTCTATATGCGTGTGTATGTACTGTATATATAGTATGTATATATTTGAATGACAAGGGTATATTTTTCCTTGAAACTATACATTATAACTGCAAAATTAACTCATTATAAAATTAACTGCTACAAGAAAGAAAGAAAAGACAAGATTAAGGCCTCGTTCACACAGACATTCGAAATGAACGCCCTCTGAACGCCATACGTGTTTTTCCTGCGTTTTGTAGCTGAGTTCGATTGGCGTTTCACTGGTGTTCGCTTGATGCTGTTTAACACCAGCCTGACGCCCAATCTGTAGTTTTGTGTATTTACCTGTGGGGGCAGTAATGACTCTGTCCAGAGTGTTTACACGTGGGTCATCTTGGTTTATAGTTCTGCATTGAAAACATGGATCCCTATTCTTCATTACAACCCTGTTAAAGTTGACCAGCTGGCGACATCGGCCCGCATCTAGGATCCTGGGCAGTCTCGGCTACGCCCCGCTCGCACGACAAAGACGCACGAAACGCGTATTTTAAATCAAAAATAAAAGCGAACGTATTACGTGTATCTAAGATAATAGTTGCTGCACAGAATCATGGGACATAGTCGGTCCTCCAGAATGCCAACCGAACGCCATGTAAACGCAATAGCATGGTTTTCCTCGCGTTCGTCTGGATTTTGACGCCAAGAAAACGTTGCATGCAGCGTTTATTTGACGCCAGCTGAATACGTATCCGGCCAAATGCCAGTGCTGAACGCCAGTGTGGACGCTTTGATTTGCTTCAATAAGCAGAAAAACGGTCGGCGTTCAGTCGGCGCTCGCCTGGCGCCATGAATGCCAAAAAAACGCCTGGTACAGACGTCCGTGTGAACAAGGCCTAAAAATACTAAGATTACAGCCTCACCAAGACCCTCTACTGAATAAGGAGGTTGTGAAAGATGGATAGATGCATGGATGGATGGATGGATAGATGAAAGCATAAGTGAAATCAAACCACTCTTGTCTATTATTTGTAATTATCATATCATACAGAAGCTTGCAGTTCAGATGTGGATGACTGGTGATATAATTATCAAGCGTGGAATCCGCTACCAGCCCGGAGCTCGTGACGCTTCACTGCCTGTCAGTCAGCTTGGAGCGCTGGGGCACAGCTGTAGGCTGTCTCCCGGATTTCACAACAACAGGAATCTGAAATATTCATCTGCGCAACGTTTCCCGAGGTGGAGATGTTTGTCGATGCTTTTTTTCAAATGCAAATGTAAAGCGTGAGTCATTCTCCAGTTCGCACCAATGAGAGGGAGCTCGCCAGTGTCAGGTATAAGTGGGCTATTTTGTACGTCTCAGTGGGCATCGGGGCACAGACAGCTGAAACACCTCCTTCATAAAAACACTATATCCGGACAAAATCCGGTATAACTTACGGCCAAAAACATGCCTGAGCTTATTACTGTTAGTATTTTTGATTGTTACTTAGGTGCACAGGCGCCGAATGTCATTCCCATTTTATAGTGTGCACTGTGATGTTTACAGAAGCTGGTTTTCCCAAATTCACCTTACCCCCCGTCGAAATGGACTATACTTGTCAGTCAAAGTATCTCCGACTGATGTGTGGAAGTTCTAATCTGCCGTGAAATATCGTTCTTGTTGTAGTACAAATGAAAAATAACGAGTAATAAAATAGAATATACATATAAAGACATATAAACATAATATAGACAGGATATTTTACAATGTGATCTTAAGACAGAGGCAGAGGAAAAGATTGTATAAGGATTGTGCTGTGAGCTTGAGGATTTGCTCCCAGCTAGACGGCAGCATGGCTGCTGATTACTGAGTATAATGTGCAGATGTGCGTTATCTATTTAAATCAGGGATGCAATTTACATGCATTTGGTCCTTGATTAGTGATCTGCCGGTGTTTTCCAGTTACGCATACACAGTGATAGCTTTAAGCATATTCCTGAGTATAGCAGCCATTTCCCTTGAAAGATTAAATTTTGCAAATTAAATTTGAATTAAATTTCACGTGGACATTGCATGTTCTTCCCATATTTCACTGGTTTCCTCTGGAAACTCCGGTGTCCTTCTGCCATCTTAAAATATACTGTATGCTTAGGGTAACTGCATTAGTATATGATTGTGTAAGTGTGCGTGCAGTGGACTGGAATCTTGTCCAGGGTGTCCACTGGTGTCCAGCCTCCATGATTGGTCCATTGATAGCTCCAGGTAAGTTTATAAAAGCGGCGTAGCGCAGTTTACACACAATGCATTAGGAGGAGATGTGGCATGTGGTTGAGATTATAACCAGAGGTTCACTGGAAGGAAAAACAAGGAGCCTGAGTGTGGGTGATTCGGGGTGGGTGAGTGGGTGACAAAATTACCGGAGACCTGAAAAATGATGGAGTGATCTGCCGACAAACTAAGAAGGCTGTTGCAGTATTACCGCTGACGCAAAGTGAGGTTAGCAAAATACAGACTGACAAAAGCTATCCCTGCTTTACGAAACCTATATGTTGCTTAGCAACAAATATTTTTGATCATGGAGTACATCCTTATATGAATAGCTAAGAAGGCATTATAAATCGTTTTTTATTAAACATGTGTTTTCAATAGTAGCAATAATTTTTAAAGTGGTTTTAAAGCTATTCTAGGTCGGGCTATATCACGGATATTACATTCCTGGCAGATATGGCCGTATGCCTTTCATGCTGTGTATAATGGAGTCCTGTAGTGCCGAGTGTGTTCGTGACATTCCTCACCGCCTCGAAACAGATTGTTCTATGGATATGCCACTTGCGACGAAACAACCCCCCCAGCCTTTGAGGGAACAGGAAAGGAGAAGGACAGACGTCACCGCTGTGTATGATATCCCGCTCATTCTGTAGTCAGATGGCGGTTAAATTCGCCGGCTGGAACTCATCCGTGATGTTGCACCTAGCAGGAACTTTTCACGAGCACTGCTGATGCAAACAGACGTGGCGTTCGTGTGCATCATACACCGGAGGCCTTCCTCCTCATCATCGATTTCCTCGTCGTCTGCTGAGAGTTGGATTTATCCTGCCAGTGTTAAACTTCCCATGAGGAAAAGTGCCCCCCCCCCCGTCCCCTTACACACATGTATTATCTCTCCATAACACTTTTTATCTTCTTTTCTAGCGTTTTTTCCCATCCTTTTTGTAGTGTCTTTGCAGCTGGATGTCTTCCTTGTTGCCATATCCTTCAAGGACTGTCACATTTTTTAAAGGTGACATCCGCACGCTCTCTCGCTAGATGCATATCGATCTGTTTTCATATTGATGCATCCTGTTGTTTTGACGGAAGAGGGTACAGAAATGATAATTAACATGGCTACTGACAAACGATCTTACAGTCTCAGACCTGTTTGTCTTGTACAGCATTTTAACCAACAAAGATTTTCTGAAACAAGATTCTTTGTCATTGCAGCTTCTACAATGAAATTTTGTGTTGCAATTGTCCTTAAGGCAGCAGACAATACACAGAATGAGACAATGGATGGTTCACACAATAAACAAAACGCAGTTAATAACGGTCCTTTTTCCCTTATGGCAGCAGTGTCAACATATTAAAGTTATGAAGATACGGAGCCCAGCCTGACCATTTCAGAAGAACCATTTAAAAGGCCCATTATATCTGTCACAAGACATTTTTACCAGAAATACACAACAACGTCAATTTCTTTGTCTGCAGATATCAGGAGTAGTTCTGTATTAGCTACAAGCCACGCATCACTCAAAATCATGCATAAAAAGCCAAGCAGTGTGAGCTTATTGTATAATTTAAATAGGCCATCGTGACTAAAAGCAGTTCTAGGAGTGGCTGTATAATGGTATAAACTATTCATGACCGTAAACATGCATTTGCAGAGAAATTCGCCTTGACTCTCTTTGGAGACAAGCTTTCCGCATTAAGGACTTTTCGACTTTTCTTGGAGTGAACTTCAGGCGAGCTAAATGTCAAAAATGTGAATGGAACACAAACAGATCGTGTAAGAGTGTTAAATCCACAGGAATTAATCCACATGCCTCTTCCTGCGCTTCTCATCACCCAAGTCCATTTTAATTTTGCCTGACTACTTTATTTTTGGTACCGCAAGTAGTGATGGTCATACCGAGAAAATGGAAAATGGAGACCTCTCTCCCGCATCTCGTACCTCCCAGAAAAGTGGCTATCAGCTCTGCATTTTCCCCATGTAAATGTGAAACAAGTGATTTAGCGGATTTAATGGAATGTGTAGTGTAATTCTGTGTTGGCTAATGGTCTTTGCAGAGAATTCCAGTCGGCGGAAGAGAAAATCTAAATTGATTTAGCTGATATGAACTGCTGAGCTATTCTGTGACATTCGGTCGCCTTTTGTGACCACAGTTGATGAAGCTTGTGGGTTTGAAATTAGCCAGAAAGATTAAGTAATTTCTCCTGCATGTATCTGCATATAGTCTTAGGATCCTGAGGACTAGTCGCCCGGAGTCAGAACAGTTACGTTTACTACAGCTTATCTGTAGTAAATCAGGGTAATAGAATGTTTAGATGAAATAGCAGCTTCTTTTGCTTGTGATGAATGAATGCCATCTTGAATTCCAAAAATCAGTTATCCATAGGGAAGGGATGCTTTTGATCTGCGTGGCACACAATGCTATGAAATGCGTTGGCATATTTCCATGTGACGGATTCATGAATATTTTAGTTTATTTTGGTCCACATCTGATTTCCCAAAGCACCTCCGACATCAGAAAAGAGTAGGAGTGCCTCTCTCGCACTTCTCAAACAGAATCCGTATTAGAATCAGCTGAGGAGTTCATTAAACCCGTGTAATCTCTGACGGATATTACATGTACTCACTCCTTGGCACTGCTCTGTTTGTCCTCTGCCGGTAATCTCATCTTATCTGGTCTGTGACTTCCTGAAGACCGGCTGTGGGTGAAGGCATCGCCAAATTTTTCGGGTTCACCCCGGCCAAGTACAGGGAACGTAATCCTCTCCCTCGGTATCCTGGTGGGGGGCGGGGGTGTGGGGGTGCTTCGAAGCAGGCTTTCATTTCTCCCATAGATTAGTGTGGGAAAGCTCATCCCCAGGTAGGTCGTGCATGAACATTTTGCTGTGCAAACAAAGGCCTGCGGTCCGATTATCTTGCCTTTGTTTAGCGGGAACCACAACGTTTTGTGAAGAAAATGCCAACTCAGCAAAAAGAAAATGGACCAATGTTTTGCTACTCAGAACTGGAAATGGAACTCGAGTAGCTGGTTTATTACACAAAACTCGTGACACGTCGAGCCGGTTCTATTGGAATGGTTTGTTGCCGGTGGTTAGCATGCTGCGTTGCGTGGAAGTGTATTCAGAGATGGGCGAGGGCCCACGATATGCCAAGACTGGGGTTTTCACACCAGGCTGATAAGCCCGGCCTTCCGCTGGCTCCCTCACATGCACTGTTTGCAAGGTTCCATCTTATGTCATAGCGTGGCTCAGTATCAAAACATAGCTAATGGAGGTCTGCTGGCCAGGCTACGTGAGGGTCACGCGTCCAGGAGCCGATTCCAGGCCCAGTGTGGAGTGTTCTCCTCCAAAGCTTCTTCACCATGTCCAGGCTTCCATAGCATAAAGACGCACAGTTGATGTGAACTGATTCTGTATCAGTGTTTCTTAGCCTAGTCCTCAGGAACCCTCAGACAGTCCACATTTTTGTTCCCTCCCTACCTGTACCAGGTTTTCTGTGTCCTTGATTGTTGGTTCCTTCTTCATTGTTCGATTCAGGTGCTGGGAAGGAGCAAAAATGTGGACCACCTGGGGGTCTCCAAGAACTGGGTTGAGAAACCCTAGTGTATAGTACTCCTACATGAAAATATACATTTCTGGCCTTTGATGTACTGGATTGCTGCTCAGGGTCTACTCATCCTTGGGCAGGGCTGTTGGAAATAGACACAGGTTTGTTAGATGGAATACAGTACAGTGACGGGCTGGTATAAGAAAGTAAATGAGGGAACTCTGGGTTAAAGAGAGTGTTTCCTGTCAAAAAGACTAAAGCAAGAACTCTAAGCAATGAACAAGGTGACCCAATCAAATAGGGCAATCTTCATATATCACCAACCAACTTATTCCTGCCTTTGTCCTCACTGTACTTGTGTCTTGACCAGTACTTTATTTTAGGAATTGGAGATGGTGGCCAAAAACATTCTCTTTGTTGACTTTGTTGATATTTTGTTATCACTTTGACAGTAAGTTTCATTTTGGTCACTTTGGGACTGTGACTGTGCGCGTTGCAGTCTCAAGGGAGGTCACCTAGTTTACAGACCACAGCGCCTCACAGAGTGGTGGGAAGCTTGTGTAGTTTTTGTGTGACCTCCGGACCCAAGACACAGGAAAACCCTTACTGTAGGTCAATGTGTATTTCAGTTTGCAGACCACAACATGAGATATTGTTATTGTTGAAAGATAAGTTTCCATTTTTACATACTTGGGAGTGAGTTATGTAACTCCACATTATGAGGATCAATATCCTTATTCCACTATTTTCTAATCAAAATCCATTTGACGGTTTTCTCCAGAACATCTCACAAAGCTGTGACTGTGCTGTTTTTGTCGAAGAATTATCACCGCGCCAGTCTAAGATGACAAAGGCCTCTCCATAAAAAAGTGAATGGAGCTTGTTTTCGCGAGCGCGCCCAGATTGCTGCGGTTTAGTGTGGCTCACACAAACGTGTTTTATTCCTTCGCTCTTGTCAGTGTAACAGATCAGAGCCCCTTGGTGAAGCTTCTGGGATGAAACGGAAGAAAATGAAACGGCCTCATAGTTTATTCATGCACATATTAAGCTACTGAAGGAAACCTGACGGAGGCCTGGATCTAACATCATGACATATTTTGTATCTTATGCAAACTGCCTCATGTTTTTTGCAGCAGCAGCCCAGTATTTTAATTAACCTACTTACAGTATCGACCACAACAGAGAAGTGTAAAGAATCTAATAATTACTTTATCTATAATTGTCAGCTAAAATTTGCAATGCATTGTTTTTATTTTCCTTTATTGACACAAATAGAGCACTAATGAGGTTTTAACAAGCAACATTAAGCACTGGAACAAGAGCAAACCTTGTGCCGGACACGTTTTAGCGTTGTAGATGAGATGGTATGCAAGCCTATTTGCTTATATTATGGAGTCATCCCATAGCTTATGCTTATACGACTCTCTTTTTTAAGGATGTCACAGCTAGGCACCTACTAGCCTGCAGCACCATGGACCTGTCCCTTAACTACTACGCCTCCTATCTGCACCCTGATAATCGGACCAAAATAAAGTCAGGCGGCTCAGCCTCATATCAATTAAATAATTAATTTAGCAAATGCTAAATACGAGCGGCGAACGCTTTGTGTGAGATAGTAGGGTTAGCCAGCATCTAGTGATCCTGAAGCAGGTGGTGATGAGGGCCTCGCTCAAAGGTCCAGTAGTGGCAAGATTACCAGCCTTCAGACATGGGTGCGGCCCCCACACCCGCTGCACTACACAGCTATCTGTCTTTGCCACTCTGAAATGAATTACTAGGCATATTTTTGCAAACCCTTTCAAGATCTTAGCTTACAATTTCCTTTTTCATCGGGCAGTTTTCATCTGTAGGGCCCTGTACGAGTTGCTCCTGGATGGTGCACAGAATGAGGTGATGCGGATATTGGAAGGAACGGGGAATTTATTTGGGTACTGGAGTGGGGACAGGTTTAACAAAAGGGTGACAGGGAGCAAAAAAAAAAAACAAAACCGAGCTTGCTGATGGTTGGAAACATGAAAATGAAATGGGTGTCAGGTCTGAGGACGTGCAATTGGGGCTGGAGAGAGAGCAGATGCCGGTGTTATGGTGGAAAATGGCATGATGAGTAATAAGGCACGGATGAATGGACTAGCTCGTCAGCTGCCCCAGATGACCAGCTCCATCTTAGAGGCATCTAAAGACACCCATTGGCCATTTATGTCTGCTTTGCTGCCGCGACTTTTCCTAGCTAACTGGAGAACTCCAGATCAGGCCTATTTAAAATAACGGGGCGTGGCGCTGTCGCATGTCTGCATTCAAGGGGGTGTTTAAGTGCCCGTGCTTACATATTTTATCACTATAGAGGAGACAAGGCACTCAAGTTCATTCCAAGTTCTGGCTTCCTGCCTTTTGTCAGCTTCTCCCAGGCCGTGGACTACCAAAAAAAAAAATAAATAAATAAACAGAGGATCTTTATTTAAATCCTCTCAGAAATACGCCTCAGACATTAGCCCATGAAGAGACGTCCCCAGTGTCCCCGCTATGGAGAGCCACTGCGAAACGCATGGAGCGGGTGGGAGGCATCGTTCTCTTGTCCTCCCACACAGCCGTCAAGTAAAGAGCGCCCCATTTTAGGGAATCAGCACTGAACGCAGAAATACGGGTGCGACAGTTACCGGGACGTTCCGGAATGATCTGTCTCTTGGCAGTTTTTTTTGACAGAGCAAAGGGTGCCCTGGGCAGGTTCACCATGTACTTTACACGGAGTCTGTAGCTAAAGCAAAGCTGGTGTTTATAATTGGAGTCTCTACAAAAGGTACATTTATTCGAAAAACACTCAAAGCGAGTTCAGTAAGGTTTTTTCTTTCTCATATTTTTCGTCTGGTCTGCACAGCACAGCGTGTTTTTAAAGTTCCTTCAGTGTATATTCCAAGTTATTCCTGAAGACTGAAAAAATAAAGTGGAGCTTATTTTAAGCAGCACATTAGCACACTGCTAGGCATGTGCTTGTCTCTGGCGGCACTCCTGATACAGAAATCCCGCGTGTGGGCTTTATTATCTCCCCACTGTGGCAGCCCCAGCGATTGTGGCACACTGGAAGTTACTCAGGAGCGTGAGCGGGAGATGAAAAGAGTGGTAAGAGCGTGAAAACGTCTGCTGCCGGCTGGTTAAATAAGAGAACAAAGGCCGGCTTTGCGTTATGAAGCAGGAGAAATTTTCCGGAGAAAACGCAGGGGTTTCGTAATGCGTTGTTGCCGTGATGCTCCAGTTACAGCTTCTGTAATTTTACACAGTTAGAGAACAGAGAATAACACTCTGATATGATGATGATATACAGTGGTACCTCGGTTCTCGAACTTAATCCGATTCGAATCCTAAAAAGTTCAAGTTCTGATCCAATTTTTCCCATAAGAAATTGGTCCAATTAATTGGTTCCCGGCCCCCCAAAATTACACCTAAATATGTTTTTTTTTAGCATTTAAGCACAAAATGAACAGGATAAAACATTTTTTTTCTTAATGGCTTGCAAAACGATAAAGATCTTATCCCAACATTACCCCTGTCCTGCCCCGATCTGCTCCTTCCGTGTGCCACGCCTCCCCGTTAACCTCGTGTGGGATCCCCATGTGATCAGCTATTTCTGGTTGTTGTCATTAGTCCTCTGTATTAAGTCTGCATTTCAGTTTGTTTCCTCAGTCCGGTCATTGGGTGCATTCGACTTGTTTACAGCGCTGGCTTAAAGCAACGCATTCTGATCCTGACGCAGTGCATTACGGTTAGATGCATTGCGGCCTCTCACCCAGCTGCACAAACTGGAACCGCCTCCGTGACGACACATCTTTGCCCTTACTAGCTGAAGAGTTTAGTTACACGCATGACGTTTGTATTCTGGGCAGTTCCGATGCGAAATCTGCTATTTCTCCCGAATATCACGTAAAGCACTGAGAATTGATTTTTAGTTAGCTTCCCTGGTAAAATAAAGTTTAAATAAATTACATAAATGCTCTAATAGTACAGGTAAGTTAGTGGTTTATTTATTGTTAGTTACTGTAATGTTGCGCTGCCTTATTTGGTTAGTCTTCCAGTCTGTGAAGAAGGCATTCAAGTAAGAATTGTATTGTAGTATGACTCGCGTGCAGTTTATATTAGGTCAGCGTTCACGGTTTGACTCCTGATATTCAGATCGAGTTCTAGGTCAAACTGATTTGTTCGACTTTCAAGAAATTTGAGTTTGAGAACTGAAGTACCACTGTATTGGGAATAACACTCCGATATGACGGTGACATACTGGGAATAACACTCTGATATGACGGTGACGTACTGGGAATAACACTCTGATATGACGGTGACGTACTGGGAATAACACTCTGATATGCCGTTGACGTGCTGGGAATAACACTCTGATATGACGGTGATGTACTGGGAATAACACTCTGACCTGATGGTCACATACTAGGAATAGCACTCTGAGTAGCACTCTAATTTGACGGTGACATACTGGGAATAACACTCTGATATTATAGTAACATACTGGGAATAACACTTTGATATGATGGTGACATACTGGCAGGCACTGTGCTCTTTAATTGGTGGGAATCATGTTTTACCTAACCCTAACCCTCCTCCCCTGAACCCAACCATGGCCTTAACCTCTTGGTCTAACCATAACTTCTTCACCTAACTTTAAGCCTAACCCTAAATTCTTCACCTAAACCAAAACCTAGCCTTTACCTGCTCACTTAACCCTAATCCTAACCTCTTCACCTAATCCTAATGTCCCCAACTAACCAAAACATCTAAGGCATATCGTTTCACCAAACTCTAACCCCAACTTCAACTAAACTAAAACTTAGCCTCAACCTACTCAACTAACCCTAACCTCTTCACCCAACCTTGATGATTGTCCATCTTGTAATGGCTACCTCTTGCTTCCTGCCAGCCTGTCCTGTGGCCATCAAGAGAGTGGGCAGCCACAAGCGTCTGGCTCTTGCCGCGGCGGCCATGATGACGATGAACTCAGAGGCTGCTCAAGGGTCCATGGCTGTCTCCACTCCTCCGCTCCACCTTCTCTCCTTGTCTCAGATGAAGATCCCCTTCCTGTCGGCCAGGGCCACAGGTAAATTGCCCATTTTGGTCAATCGCAGAGGCTATCAGTGGGCTTTTCGCCTGGTCATAGCACTGAATGCCTTACATTGTGTGCCTTGCTGATTGGTGGGTTCTGTGCTTTGTGCACATGATGAGTTTTATTGCTCAAGCTAAATGTTAGCTAACTGGAGAGATTTTTAGGCCCTAGTGGGATAGAATGCACACTTTAGCGCTCCACATAAAAACGGGGAAACCAGGAAAATTTTGTCAGGTTATATTACACTGTGTATTTCTCAGACCTCTCACGGGTAATTTGCAGAACCCCAGTTTGTAAACTCAAAGCTGGGAGATTTGGAGTTTTCCAGGCAATAAACTCCAGAGCTCTGTGCTACCAATGACTGCGTTACCCCTGCTGGCATTTGAGGTGACAGCAAGATCTGGGAGATCCCAGATGTGGCCCCATGGATCAGCTTTGACGCTGTTGGTTTCTCACTGGAGGATTTAAACAGGAACGTCACTGCTTTGGGGATGGTGGACACACTTCCATCAGGTGTCAGAATCCCCTGCTGGGAGAGTGATTTCTTGCCCGTTCACACCCATGATGCGTTCTTATGCTTTTTTTCTTCTTTAATGTTAAATTCCGTCAATTTAACATAGAATGCGATTGATTTTTCAGCATTTTTTCCCTGTGATGACTTCCCCACTGCTAGCTTGTCAGCAACAGAGCATGATTTCTCACGTATATCTATAAATATCCCATCTTTCTTTCATTCTCTTTCTGTTCTTTTAAGATCTTTTATGGTAATGTTTGGATATAATTGTTATTATAAATTGTTAATAAAATGATTTTCTCTTATATATGGTATACAAAAACATGGGACATTTTTTATCTATATGTTCTGCTATATGATCATCAAATGGCTTCCTGTCCAGGCTGTATCCCAGCCTTGTACCCTGTGCTCTGGGCTCCAGTGTCCCAGTTACCCTGACCAGGAAAAAGTGGATGGAAGATGGATGGGTATATTAGACCCCATATTGCTTGAAGGGTACAACAGCATGTTCCACAAAAGCCTATTAAATGAGAAGACTTGATAGGTTTACAAGTGCTGAGGACAGACTGTGATCAGCTTCATAGCTGGGGAGGATTTAAAGTGCATTACTATGCAGTGTCTCTCCTGAAGGTCAGTTTATATACTGCCTGTGGGAGTTTTACTTATGCAAAAAAAATTCTGAGGGCAGAACGGAAAATGAGATAACCAATCATATTATAGAGGAGGCGGCTCCAAGCAACCAGTGCAGGTGTGGCTAAGACCTCTGATTGGTTGGTCCCGACTCCTCTAGTTGCTTGGACCCACCTTCTCTACAATCTGATTGGTTATTTCTCTGAACCAATCATTTCTCTGTCTGTTGTCAGCTTACATATCACTTACACCACAATATCAAGTTACTCCTTTATATGCTGGCCCTGCACTAAGATCACATTGGAACACTTTGCATTTTTGAATCATGGTCTAGACTATATCGAGCCCACATTAGGTGTCATAGTTCAAACCTGCCAAATCCCACTCTTTATATAATCATTATTATTAGCCATACCAAAATTCATAAATGAGCAGGGAGCATTATTATTATTATTATTATTATTATTATTATTATTATTATTATTATTATGTCGTATTTTAATCTCAGTGTGTAAAC
>JABFEA020000044.1:4857189-4873917 GCA_019775915.2 Cyphomyrus plagiostoma
GGTTTCCCTGCTGAGACTGCTGCCCCCGCGACCCGACCTCGGATAAGCGGAAGATGATGGATGGATGGATGGATGGCTCTGAATGGGATGTCAGTCCATCACAGGACAGTTACACAAACAATCATGCTAGGGGCAATTCAGAGACTCTGTATTTTTGGACCATGGGGTGGGGTGATGATAGTATATTCAGAATAAACCCGTAAACCCATGGGCAAATTGCGTAGTGCCAAACCTACACAACTTTATTTCATATTCTTCAGTTAATTTTACTGCTTCCAAATTCAATAGATAATTCCAAGAAAAGTACATGCTATAATATCACATATGTTCTACATCAGAGAGCTTAAATAGTACAATTATGGTGTAGATGTGGGACAAGCCAGGCTTCAAAGGCCAGAGTAGGTGGAAAGACTCAGAGGAAACTTGTGTGACACAGGGAGAACATGCACAAACTCCACATACACAGAGTACAGCTGGAGTTCAAACCAACAACCCTGGAGGGACAGAACTGCTTAAAATAAACCTGTGAAGACACACTAGTATTTATTATTATTATTATTATTATTATTATTAGCCATCCATATCAGCACCCAGGGATCTGGGGGTTAAGGGTCTTGCTGGGCCGGACTCAAAGCCTGATCACAGGCACAGAGGATCAGCCCACTGAGCCGCAAATGCTTGCAGCTTCAGAGGGGCTTCAGCATTCCACCTTTAACCAGTGATTTCTGTTGTCATTTGAGAGGACCACCAGCAGGAGCAGTATTGCGTAGCACGCACTGTGGCAAATGGGTGATTTGCATGACGATTCCACGGTCCCAGTCAACCATTCCCCCCTATGTGATGCTCTGAAGTGCGTGGTAACAGGAAAACTGCCTCTCTCCATATTCCTTGACGTTATTGGATGACTGACATGCTTTCCTGTTTGATTGATCACAGGTCACGGCCCCTGGGACGGACTGCTGGGCCCTGTTGTCCCAGCACACATTGCCAAGGTGACGTCAGCCCTCTCTGGACCGGGAGTCACCATAATGGCCAGCGACTGGGCAGATCAGGCACAAGCAGGTAAGGCTTTGCATGGTAGTCCTTCTGCCTGCCACTTTACAGAATAAATTCAACAGTATTGTTTTTCCGTAACTGTAATTGGATTCTTAGTACAATCCAAACAGTCACACCATGCTATGCCCAACATTTGTCAAAACATAATAACATGTTAGCAATCTTCTGCCTATGATAAGTACGTTATTGGCAGAATTAATTACACTACTTCTCCAAGTGTGACAGACCTATGGTTTTAAAATTCATTTTTTTCAATTTACATCTATTCAGTTATTATAAAAGAATGCTGAATTTTTACACAATTTGAAGAAATTATGGGGCTGTTTGCCACAAATATAAATATACACACATTATTAAAGTGTTCCACTAACATTAATAAAAAAAAGCGTTAAAACATGTTTTGACATTTATTTTCCAACCGGGCTATTGAATACGACGACTATGTAATTAAAATCAACATCTGTAATATTTTTTTCTGCCCAGCCCTAACAGAGCTATTAATGAATGTGAAAGGGGTTTTATAATGATGCAAATGTGCTGCTTACTGGTAATTTAATGTTTTTAGACTTTATTTCTTTGGACACCAAACAATCTCCATGTATATATCAATGTCGGTTGTAGTGTCGATTTTAGTGCTGTAATTACGTGCAAGGAAATGCTGACTCATTGTCGGTGTATGTGACTGACGTGGTTCATCTCGTGTATTTCCCTATTGCCTTGCTAATTCGTTTATGGATGTACATCCTGCCAAGCTATGACGTGCGTGCTGTTTCTTTGCACTTTCCAGCCTGCTTTGACGACCGCATATTGAGAGTATGGCCTTGACCTCCACGGTGAGGCAAAGCTTCCTGGGATTTTTTTGTTTTAAAAAAGTTATGAAGGAGATCCGGACTTGACAGGATGTTTTTGAAAGTTCTGCAGTGTAACTCCTAACTGCTTCCATCCTGGGACGGGTTTATATATATATATAAAAAAAAAGCACAGGATTTAGTTGCCTAAGCTAATATAAACCCTCAATGACAGAATGAAAGACTGAGGAAAAGCTGCAGTGGTTTGGGCTGAGAAAAGCCGCCGTTTGTCGGTCGACTGATAGCCCCGTCTGGCGGAGTCGTGCCTCGGATGCACGCAGACGCGATTTTCCCATTTATCTCTGCGGCAGTCAGGCGCATGCTTATCAGAACTCTGAATGCACATCCCAACAATGGGACTCAGTGTCACATCTGGTCATTTTCTCAGCTTGAATTTCCTTAAAATAATTATGTCTTGGTGGCTTGGAGAAAAAAACTCCAAAGAAATCAGGCGGAAATGCATAAGCTGATTATTAAGGACAAGATTTGTTAAAGTTGTGCAGCTTTTTGCTTTGTTTTTATATGGTATTTGTTTGGTATTCAAGTTTGTTTTTGTTTTGTTTATATTTGTTATTTATTTGCTTGTAAATTCAGCCAACAGGAAGTAAATGATTTTCACCCCCCCTCTCCACCCCCGAATGTAAACTCAGGTTGTCGTTTTATCAATGTTTCAGGATTGTACATTCTGATGCTTGTATTTTATGCTTCTGTGTTTTTATGTCCGCCGACTTCATACTGCGTGATGAATGTCGCCGGCGGTGTAAATCGATAGCGTGATTGCGAGCCGTCAATACAGGATGGTCTTAGGCCCGCAGTGGGGATTTGTGAGAGCATGGAGAGTGCTACTCTGCCTCAAACAAAACTTTACAAAAAAAACACGGCCCTGTCTATTATATAATGGGATTTTAAAACCTGGTGACCGGGTGGATACTTCTATCTATTTTGCATTTGATATTTATTAATCCATCAATTTTCTATAACCGCTTGTCCCATTCAGGTTCACAGGGGGTCTGAGCCAAAGGCAGAGAACAACCCAGGATGAGACATCAACCCATCACAGGACACACACACCAGTCGCTCACACCATAGGCAGTTTGGTGATTAACCTCGGCACATTTTTGGATTGTGGGGGGGAACTAGAGTACCCATAGGGAACTCCACAACGACATGGGGAGAACATGCAGACTCCACATACACAGAACCCTGATGGAGACTCAAACCCCTCTCCCAGAGGCGTGAGACAACAGTGCTAATCACTGTGCCACCAAACCACCTCACACTTGATATTTAATAAAGCAAAAATATACTAGCTGTTTATGTAATACTAGCTAAATATAGCTACATGAGTATTTATGTGGGGGATAGAAGGACACTGCGGTCATTGAACATAAATCATTTCCTGTATTCAGGGGCAGCTCTGGTGTCAGGGGATACCTAGAACTTAGGCCCAAAACGGATGCATTGTAACACAATGACAGTGATTGTAAGCAAAGAAAAAGGGCGTCAGTAAAAACAATCGGGATACAAGCCCCATGTATTTAGCTGTGCAAGCAGCAGTGTTCCGTTAGTGGACGGGCCAGAAGCTTCCCCGTTCACTTGATAAACAGGAGCAGCAGTGTTTTTACCTTTGAAATTAATGAAGAACAGAACTGCGGGATATAGCTGTTCTTTATAATGCTAAATAATGCTCAGAGGTTTAATAACAAAGCAGGTTCTCAGCCCTCCCTTTCTTCAAAAGTGCAAGTAAAGGTTGACTTCAAGTACAACTTTTTAGGTGAATTTTCCACATGATTTCCAGAGAGCTGACTGAGGAAAATCAGCAAGCTCTGCCTTGTGGCACATTAATTATAATGAATTCTAGAATTTCACATTTTGACCAGACACCACAGAAGGCTAAGTGGACTTCCAAGGTTTCAGGCTGTGGCCAAGGAGATCACGAGTGCTGACTTTATGCCATTTGTTTTGTTTTGTCTGCCTTTTCTGCACAGTGATCCAACACAATGAAAAAAACATATTAAACTGTCTGTCTTTGTACCCACAGATAAAAGCTTAGACAGAAGAAAAATGCCCAGTGTCGGGACGGTGGTTCTACGTGCCGATCCTTCGCCGGAAAACAAAAACGAGGTCTGTGTCATATCTCGCCGGCCGGTTGTCAGTTGCCTGCTATCCAGTCTTGTCCAGCATCTATTCTGTTTTTAAATGAATCAACAAATCCATTTAGCTACATGTGCAGCCCATAGTGGCGGATATGCATGTACCAGGAAATATGTATAGGATAGTGAGAAAAGTGAGATTAACAGAGATATGAGCTACATCTTTGTGGGGTGAGCAGACCTCTTAACCAGTAATTGTGGTGGGAAAAATCTCCAGTACACCAATTAGAAACAAACTCTCCGCAAATTAAATTTGTCTGAAAACGAATGTGAGATGCAAGAAGTTCTACAGATTAGGACAGTAAAAGAAAAACACAATAAGTAATCTTTGTGGTCAGCCAAGCATTGCTGCCATAATTCATTTTTTTCCCCCTCTCTAAGTACGTTAGGGTATTTGTCATTGTAAGCCAGTTATCTTAGAAAAAATACCCCAGCCTTATTTTGTTATCAAATCTTTGTGCACCCCATGGAAGTGAAAACAAATGAAATGTCTTATATTTGAGTGGTTTTGTATGAAGCAATAGTGCAAACAAAATAAGCATGGATTTGGACTTACATTAAACTCCATAATTTACGTCAACACGCATTTATATCACAATTACAGCTACACCATCCAATTTATTTTTATCGTTCGGTTTCACTACTTAATTCCTACTTTGCAGGGTGAGAATACAGTATACCTATAAATATGTTGCTCTATTGCTAGAAAGATTTCCCCTAAAAACAATGAAAGGAAAATGACTTAAATTTACGTAGAGGGATACTAATACCGATATGTTTGTTTGCGATATTTTGGTTCATCCACACCAACACGTAATGCGGGGCTCTCTTATTAAACTGATGCTCACCATGCATGGCAGTAGCATTTAAACAAATAAAGCACACATAGATTTTCCTAGTCTCAAGTTCACAAGGTTCATAGTTACTGCCGGCGTCGTTCGTACTTCACTTCCTGATGAATATGTAATTATTTATGGTGTCCCTGTTGGAGGAACCAGCTGCCAAAGGACAACATACGCAAGGGTGGAAGAGCGTGACGGGCGATAGCGCCCTGGCCTCTGTCAGTCCGTCCGTTCCTCTGCTGCCTTTGCCGTGTGCGCCTTTCACTCAGTGCTGATGACGGTGTGAGTTCTGCGTAACTGACGGGGGCCGTGTCCGTGTTCCTAAAGGATGACTCCCTCAAGATCACTGTGGATGGGGAGGGGGCACCCAAGCACAAGAGACCGGTTGCGTCAACTCCAGTCCCTGGATCGCCGTGGTAATTATCATCCGGAAACATCTTTTTGAACTCCACATTTCTGTGTTTGGTACTAGAACTATTTAAGAAAACTGCTCATAATAATAATAATAATAATAATAATAATAATAATATAAAATAACAAGTCCATGAATTTGAATTGAAATGTAAAATGTTTCACTTATTTTCTGATATATACAAAGAAGTAACCAGCTACTTCGTGGCTAATAGGCCACGGTTCAGTAAAAACCTGGTTCAGTTAAAAGAGGATGCAGTTCATTTAAAGCTTGTAAACAGTAAATACTTTACACAACGTACAACTTTCCATTGTTTGGATGCAGAAATACAACTCGCAGTGATGCAGTGGTGTAACTGGTGTGCCTGCACTGGGCCCATCCTTCTAGGGGGCCCCATATAAATGAGGAAATGGCCTAGTGTGACGCTTGGCGAGGAATAAGGAGGCGGAGCCCAAAGTGCGGTAGCAAACGGGTTCTTTTAATAAATCGGATGCAGACAAATCCAGGCGGTTTATCCAGGCGGGTGGTCGGGTCACAGGCAGATGTCGGGTTCCGGGTTGATCAGTCCTACACAGAAGGACAAGACGTGGAGACGAGAGGGGGGAAGGACCAAGGTCAGCAGGAAAATGGGGCAAGACGGGGCAGGCAGGTAGGCGGGACACAGCAGGCAAGACGAACCGTGAGAACAGGAGACAGGAAAAGTGCTTGGTAAGGCTCATTGAAACAATGGCAACAATACTTTGCAAGGATAGGTTTTCATACGGATCTTAAGCAGCAAGGCGATTGGCTGGAGATCCCCTGCAGGTGCTTGGCCCCGCCTGCGTCGGCGCAACACCTAGAGAATGATATTAAATTATCATTTTTTTTTCATTGATTGTATGCAGCCACATTTAATATGAATACGCCATTTTGGCTAAATATTAGGACTGCAATCATACACGTGTTGGTCATGTACTGTTCAATACCTTATTTTTGGTTCACTACACACAATGGAAGGGATGAATACATTTATTGTCAGTGGTGAAATCTAAATTCACAAGTAGATGTTTAAAACGGGAAACTGTATGCTAATTGTGGTTGTGAGTTGGTTACGGGTAGCACTGGGTACCGTCATAATCAATGGTTTGGTAACCTTTCGGCTTCCTCATAAATTACGCCAGCACTTGAGAGCATATTTGATAAGACCAAGAATTCCTGCCCGGCTCTGTTATACTAAACTCAGATCTGTAGCCAAAAACACAAGCAAACATGGGAACTCATTTGAGATGACATCATCCAAGTACGTGTACATCCTGAGCGAGGCAGAAACAGCATCTGCATGTTAGTCTTCCCGTGGCATTTAAGGCACTTTTATCTGGAAATTCAGACTAGGGTGAAAAATCCCTACAGGAACAGGGATGTTTATTGCTACAGATATGTGGCCAAACTCAGTAGTAGAGAACACGTGATTTAGTTTTGTAATTGTCTTTGTTGTGATATCATAATTTTATTTATGTATTTGTTTGTTTTACATAATTGTTTATACAATGTGCAAATAAGCGTCTCTTAGGTTTTGTTATCAAGACATGTTGACAGATGCATTGCCTTTGGATTGCAGCTTTTCCTAATTGTGTTTGCCGTTGCAGTAACTTCAAAACAAATTCTGTTTTCCTTGCTGTACCAAATTGTGAACCCAAACCTTAGGCGTGTACCAAACCGTGAGATTTGTGTACCACTACATTCCTACTAAATTTACGCTGGAAATACACTTAATCAAAATCCTATCTTGGACGTGTGATCAAATAGCCTAAGATAACGTAAAGTGTGTGGGTACTCTACCGTTTGGCCTTAGTTAGTCGAGAAAGGTCACACTGCAGACTGCCAGCAGACTGCCTGAGTTACTATTCTTCATTATAGTTGCATCAAACAGTAACAGGCACAAAGATTTCCATTTATGTTGGTCTCAGCTGGGATCCGAAATAAGTTGGCTCCCGCTGAACCCCCCTCTCCTCAGAGACAGACCTGATGCCATCAGGGTCTGTCACCTAATATACTCTATTTCACGTTAGCCACTTAGACTTAATTGAAAGTACTGGTAGATTTTATCAGATAAATCTTGGTTAATGGCTAGAAACGCGAGGGATTCGTTTTCGTTTTCAAGTGCTTGGCAGAGACAGTGTTGATATCTCACATGTCATTACCATACATTGAAATGATGATGTCATTAAAATGGGCTCGTTAATCTCCCACGCCATGTCGTGCATGGCCTGCCTGTCAACTTGCCTGAACTCCACCTTCACTCTTCCAGCCAAAAGAGCACCACACACCACAAAACATGGGTCAGAATGTTAAACCAGGAACAGAAGCTTAGAAATGTGCAAATAAAGAATTTGACTTTCAAGTCTTCTGTGACGCTTCATCCTGTCGTTCCAGGGACATTGGGGTTCGGATTTCCATAGTGAGGTTTCTTGTCAGTTATTCTGTTCCTGGCAGCTGAGACTAGCTGGATTTGTTGAGAACATTGTTTTCCCATTTACTTAGCAGACACTTTCCTCCAAAGCAACGTTCAAATGAGAGAGCACGGTCAACCAGTCACTCGAGCAATTGGGGTTAAAGGCTTCACTCAAGGTCTCAGCTTACGAAATCACTCAGTCGACCACAGGTTGTGAACTGATGACCTTCTGATCATAGACACAGAGTACTAATAGTGGAGTTACACACCGCCCCTACAGCAGCACTTCTTGAGCGTCGATTCCATAACATTCTGATATAGAATTCAGTACCTTAATTGTTATATAGCCCATTTGCGGGCTACCATTTCCTTTTGCATTAGTGGGCTCAGTACAGACTGAAAATTGCATAAGAACTTTCAGTGTGGAATGGCCTTGAGACACGAGCGGAAAGTCCTTTTTGACATAACAAGCATTTTCCTCCCAGTAATAGACAATTCCGACGATGATCATTCTGTTATTGAAAGCCTGATTTATTTGTTTGCTGGGCCCGTATGCGCGTTTGGTTCTGCTTCACAGGTAATAGCTATTGGTTGTCAGCCGTTCTAAACTCTGACGCATGGCTCGGAATAATTGGAAAAAAAGACTTAAATGAGACCTAGAGTTTACTGCTGGAGGTATTCTGTTTGGCCTGTTATACCATTAGCTGTAAAATGATATGCTTTTGTTCTGGGTAAATGACACTAAATTTGCCGTTTTATATATTATGTGTAGAGGCTCAGTTGGCTGCACTGTTGTCTGTGTTGTTTCGTTTTCTTTGGGGTTTACAAAGAAACAAACAAACAAACAAATTTATTTTTGTATAGCGCATTATCACAACATTACATCGTCTCAAAGCGCTTTACAGCATCCCCACCCATGTGTCGTATGAGCGTGGGGCATGCGGTCTGGGGTGTCTTTTGCCCTCTGGTGCCTGCAACAGCAACCTTGTTCAGGTTTTGTGACTGGAAGATGGATGGATGTATCATATATTATGAAGGCAGCCATTCTGCGCCAGTATGCTCACCACACAGTAGCTAAAGTGATGAAGAGGGCAGGAGAGATTTCACCAGTTAGACATAGGGGATGATTAGGAGGTCAGATTTGATAGGGCCACCATGGGGAATTTTAGCCAGGACATCAGGGTACCACTCCTACTCTTTCAAAAGATGTCCAGGGATCCATTGATGTATTTACATACACTTAAAGTGTGAAAGGTTGTATACTGAGTCAAGTTGCCTCCACTGACCATATAATCCCATTTAACATTTACCATTTTACCATTTTAATCCAATAAAAACAACAATAGTAGATTGTAAGATCTCAGAAAGGCAACTGATACTGACAATACATTGAAAAAAACTCTTAAATGTCACAGATTCTTGTTTGCATTGGGAGAAGATTGTAGTTGCAGAGAAAAATTACTGATTTTCAGGTGCGTATTTTGGAGACCTGAGTATTATCTTTGTCAGACTGACTGTCGGAATGAGCTCAGCATCTGCAATCAAAGATGCCAGTGATCATTAGCAGATCTTGTTAATGTCACACAATGGCAGTATTATATGAAAGCTCTCATCTTAAAATATTTACATGAAAAATGCCCTGGTTAGGGGCAGATGATGTTCCCGTGCTGTTCGCTAATGCCAAAATGTGTTTACCGTACAGCCCTGATGATATTAGAACTCTCAAGTGCCTGATTACAGTATTTCATTATTAATCGTCATTAATCATGGAGGTATGCATATGAGTTCTTTACATCAGCCGGTGTCTCTTTAGATTTGACAGGGCTGCTTTAGTCATCTGGTCTGCCTAATCACGGAGTTCTGTGACAGAAGGGATGTCATGGTTACACGTTGCTTTAAGGAAAACAATCTCCACCTGACCTTTGAGAGTTGCAATCCAGTGTATTTCCGGCAGATGTGCCTTAATTAGCATGTGACAAACAGCCAAAGTGCCAAGTCAGGTATCTTGTCATATCGTTCTAGACTTTAGGGTCGATGGTGGCGTTTATTTGTTATTTTTGTCTCTGCATAGCAATGGCTTCTTGAGTGACTAACAAGCTCCTAAATGAAGGGCCAATTAAAGCAGATTGTTTTCCCTCCTAATTGTCTGCTATTCTAATCACTGGCAAAAACCACATCAACGGATGCATGTTATATAAAGTGTGCAGTGTAAATAAACCACAGCAAGTCCTCCTAACCTTGGCCAGATTATTCTAATATTAATGTTTTAGAATCTTTTTAGAGTCTGCAGGGTTAAATGACTTTTATAGTCATAGTGTGACTTTTATATTGCTGCAGCTTTTGGATTCAAGATTTATACTGTTTTAGTATATTAGTTGATTGAACTGAGCCAACATGGCCTCACAGAGGAATGTAAAGGGTCTTCACTACACATAAGTACATGATTCAAATTTACTTTACCTCACAAATTGTTGACATAAATGACAGAATATTATAAAATAATGTTTTGGAAGCTTAACTATGGTCTATTTCATCCTTTGTTTTGAATAACCAGAAAATCTTGAATAATTTGAGTTATTTTACTATTTGAATAGGTAGCAGAACTTGACTTAACATATTGACACAATATAGAATAGCCTTTATGAAAAGAATGGATTGTCAGTGGTGCTTGTTCTGAAATAATGACAGAAACCCCATCTGAATTTAACAAAAGCCCACTTGATGTTGTCAGCTGCGACTGATCTTGTTTTTTTCGTCCTTTGGCTCACAGGTGCGTGGTTTGGACAGGAGATGACAGAGTATTCTTCTTCAATCCCACAATGCAACTCTCTGTTTGGGAGAAACCTGTGGACTTAAAGGGGCGCGGAGATCTCAACAGAATTATTGAAGATCCCCCACACAAAAGAAAAAAGGATTCATTATCAGGCAAGTGTATTTCTGAGACATATTCACAAATAGATGTACATTATCACATAAACATACCACAAGATATTTCTACTATAGACTTCTGCCATTTATCAGGACATGATTTACATATTTTTGTATATATTTTTGTACTAAGGTGATCTGTAAACTGTAACGTATAAAAGTTACAAAGTATCAGGATGTCTGTATGTGTGTCTAGATGTATGAAAATTGAGTTACGCTTGATCTCGTTAGCATATTTTTATTTAGTACGCTCGATTTCTCGATTTCGATTTAATTTGTCAGATTTAGACTTCATTGATTTAGCCTAATTGCAGTTGTTTGGAGACCACGTGTCACTGATGTGCCATTTTAGAGCGACTTCTCACATCACATTGATTGCAGTTTATCACTTACGACTGTTATAACAAAGGTCAGGGAGTGCTATTAGCGTTAGGTATGTAGTAAAATGTAGTGTAGTGACTGTTTTTGACCAGCAGGGGGCCTCATATAAATATGTGGTTTGAGTGGCGTTAAACACCGCCACTGTGCTGATGGAGGTCCGTGGGCCGTTACTGTAAAGGGCCATCCGCTTATATGCCTCTTCCCGGCGGTGACATTCAATTAACCTCTTAAGTGCTTTTAGTCGCGGCATCTTAGTACCGGTGCTGGGAGTCAGTGAGCAGCACATTAGCGCTGCCAAGGAGAGCTGACATGAGATATTTACTGATTAAATTCTTTAAAAATAAGTCCTGCCACAAGATCACTGCCATGGATGCTGGTGACCCATTAATTTCCTGCCATGAAAGCAAAAAAAAAATTTTAAAAATCACACCAGCAACTTGAAAATGTTCCTGTCAGATAAAAAAAAAAAATACATTTGCCTATCTGAGCTGAAGCCCCCAAAGCTGCAAAGGGAGGCGTCGCCATATATGTTCCTGATGTTGGTTTTGTCCGCAGATGACGGGTCAAATTCTCTCTCGGCAGAGGATGAGGATGCAGAGGGCCACAGTGCCAAATCCAAGAGGAACAAGTACGTGGTGCTCCTATCTGTACGTGTATTTGTGCCGTGTGAGTCTCTGCCTGCAGAAAAGGTTCCATTTAGCCGTCAGAGGTGTCCGGCGGAGGGACATCGGGGGATTTTCAGTCCTTGAAGCTATAGAGATCTCCCCTGGATTTCTGGCAACGAGGCGAGTGGACCGCAAGAAGCCAACCCTAGTCGCTCACTTCCCATCTGCTTTGGGACTCGGGTGACAGTACAGTCCTTTTCAATCCTGCCATGCAATTGTCTGGCTGTAGACAGTAGATGTACATAAAAATGCAGGGAAATATTATGAGGTGATTGAACAACCAGAATCTGGAAGGATGTTTTTATTCTTAAAGTCACGATGGTCAGGGCTGGAAAATAAGCTCAGCCTCTCACCTGAGGCAAGTCATTTAAATGAAAAATGAAAAAATAAAAGATAGCCAACCAGACTGTAGAGGAGGTGGGTCTAAGCAACTAGTGGAGGCGAGGCCAAGACATCTGATTGGTTGGTCCCAACTCTTTTACTTCCTTAGACCCACTCCCTCTATAATCTTATTGATTATCGCTCTGAACCAATCATTTATCGCCTTGCCCTCAGAACAATTTTGTGTAAATAAAACTCCAATGAGCACAAACACCTGAACACTAACCCGCCGGCTGCTAAAAAGAATTCCCACTCTTGTAATATAGTATAGGCATGCAGCTCATAGCCATTTTTTCCTTACATAATGATCAAACATAGTAAATAATTTGATTTGCACATTCAATTCTCCATCCTCTGGCTTGGGGTGATGTATGATGTAATCTGCCAAAGGTTACAATGTAAGTGCATTAAGGAATGTCTGTAATTATGCGATTAATAATTATAAGTTCCAAATCCATGAACCAGCCTCTTCCTGCTAAGTTTTTTTTTTTTTTTTTACTGAGATCATTTGCACAGAGATTTGGCATTAGTGGCTCATAGCAAAGTACGGGGGCATCAGGAGTCAAACGGAGGGTTACTGATTTGCTGGTTCCTGTGGCAGGGGCAGCAGGGAAGGGCAAAGGGCCGCTCCGCTGCCTCCTTACCCATGCAGAGTATGCCCAGCCAGGGCAGAGGTCTACCACAAACATCAGGGGTTACGGTGCACATCATTCAGGCTTTTCTTTGGCTGACTGTTGAATTGTGTTTTATAATACAGATGTTTCTAGGTAGGTAGTCTTGCCTGAGATCAGGTGTGGTTCAACGATAAAAAGATTGACTGACAGAGAGACAGGCAGATAGATAGATAGATAGATAGATAGATAGATAGATAGATAGATAGATATACCTTCATTAATTCCTATGGGAATTGCAGGTATACAGCACAATCCACACTGTTATGCAGTAAAAAAGATAAAACAATACACAATGACAGTGTGTGAATGTCAGGAAATTAACTGCATGGGATTCTGTAGTATAGTAGTAGTCTATTCGGCTCTCACATTAACGGGGCTCATATTTGTTTTGCCGGTGCTGCTTGAGTTTTCTGCGGGGACTCCCGTTTCCGCCACAAGCACTTTAGCTCGTGAATGTCTGTGCACGCTCTACAGTGGAATGGCATCCCATCCAGGGTGTTCCCTGACCTGTGCTTCCTGGGATGGCCTCCAGAACTACACCAGCGTTCAGAAAATGGACGGATCGATACATCCAATTCAAAATTCATACTGTCAGTCCCAACTGCTGTAAGATGACCCTCTCGTGTGTTGATGCCCATTAAGCATCCATTTGACTACTGTCTCTCTTTTATCTGTTTGTTTTTTGTAAGAATGGATGACCCTGGTACTTCTGACCGGGAAAGAGGTGATGAGGAGGAAGAGAAATGTGCCAAAACATCACCCCGCCTGTCCCTCCTTCCCTTCGAGCTGCGGGTTACCCATTTCAGGGACATGCTTCTGGAGCGAGGGGTAACGTTTCCTGTTCGGCGCCGTCAAGATTACCACCACAGATGGAAATAGAAATATCTAGTCCTGCTCATCCATCCATCAAAGACTTTATAATTGACATTTATGTCACGGCTACGTCTGTAGTTCGCGGTGATAAATCTGCTTCGGTGCTTCTTCGTGATCGTAGGGGAGTCGTCCACTGCCAGCTGTAATATCCCTGCCGTGTGTAAAATTATCTCTGGAACTGCGAATCATACATAAACATAACTGCTAGTCACCAATAATAAAAAAATTGACACTGATCAGGCTCCTTTAATGAAAATAAATGTCTGCATGTGGAGCTCTCTGCAATATATATATATATGTGTGTGTGTGTGTGTGTGTGTGTGTGTTTTTCCATCTTTTAATGTAGGTATCTGCATTTTCGACTTGGGAGAAAGAGTTGCACAAAATCGTCTTTGATCCACGCTATCTCTTGTTGAGCTCGGAGGAGCGGAAACGGGTAACGTAAAGCCTTTGTTTCATGTATACAAAAAGACGTTCCCTTAAACTTCATACATTTTGTTCGCTTTGTTAAAGTGCGGGGGTGGGGGGGGATCACACTCATTTTCATTTTTTGCTTTTGGATTCCAGATTTTTGACCAATTTGTGAAGGACAGGATAAAGGAAGAGTACAAAGAGAAGAAAAGCAAGCTGCAGCAGGCGAAGGAAGAGTTCCGGAAACTTCTTGACGAGGCAAAAATTACATCCAAGTGAGAACAAATTCATGCCTCTGTTGCAGTAGACACATTCAACCCAAAATACACTAATAATACAATCAGAATGAAATAAACCTTTATTATGAAGTATATTGACACGACTCGAACCAGCGACATTCTAATGAAGGCACAGAGCCTCACTCTGCCACTTGTGAAGTATGAACTGTGGAACAATTATACAGTTAATGATCTACCACATTACAGGTGTGTCTACCACAATTACACCACAGTAAATCAGTGCTATGGCGTAGATCACAGCTGCTTTTGACAGATGTTGCCGAGAGAGAATTTGACACCTGAAAATTAATAGACGAAGGTCCAGGGTTTTCCGGACCTCTTTTCTGAAAGCAGGTTTACCTGCAGATTCTTCCAAGGTATGTTTTTAATTATTAAAGAGAGCCTTAAGCTCCTGATCCAAATGTATGCAATACAACATACTTTTGTGACCTTTCAACTTCACAGTTTACACATCACATTAGTACAAAAAATGTAGATCACGTCCTTGAGTGAAAGTGATTTTTTGAATAATAGTTTCTCCAGATAATCATTTTGCTTCCGGTACATAATGAATGTTCTTGCAATTATCTGGGATGCACACATTTCTGTGTTTAAGACACATACTGGCAATATTAAAAAAATTCATATGATGTACTTGACCAAAGATTTGATGACTTCACTTGAAGAGAAAGTATAGAAACAAACGTAGCAATTAACCCGCATGCTTTTCTTCTTGGACTTGTGGCTTGTTTTGCCGTGCAGGTCGACTTTTAAGGAGTTTTCTGAGAAGCATGGCAGAGACCAAAGGTTCAAGCAGGTTCAGAAGAAGAAAGACCAGGAACATTTCTTCAACCAGTTTGTCAACGCATTAAAAAAACGCGATAAGGAGAACCGAGTCAGACTGAGGAAGATGAGATGAAAAGACGTGGATGTTGCAATAACTTTGTCAAAATACTGTGAATGGTTCGGTGACCACTAAATGAAACACACTGAGTAAAATGCCAGCCAATACCCTTGAATCGATATTTCAAATGGACGTGGCCAGTAACCTGTCCTGTTACTTTCCCAGTACGTTTTCGTCTTAGCCATGGCAATGTATGTCTTAGCTGTACAAAGAATGAAATAAATCAAAGATCAGAGATTTAAACTGTTTCATATTGAAGCTCTATTTTAAAATATGGGATATAGGTGTTCAGATGAAATATAGTATGTCTGTATGCTACATACACCGTACACTTGTAAATAAATTATACATTTTCAAAATACATAGTGTAAAATCCTTTTGAAATTACATAGGACAGTTTGTATTAATATAAATTTCAGATCAAAATCTGATTCCCTGCAGCATCAATGAAATTACATAAAAGGTATTGTGTATGTATGTATGTCCTGTGGTGGGTTGGCACCCCATCCTGGGTTGTTCCCTGCCTTGCACCCGTAGCCTCTGGGATCAGCTCCAGACCCCCACGATCCTAAATGGGTGAGGCGGTTACAGAAAATGGATGGATGAGTATTTTATATGTAAGAAATACAAATGTTGTCTAAAAGTGCTTTGTGATTGAATCAAGTCATGGCATTCTAAAGATATAGATATCTATGTATATAAAAATTGTTTGGTATTTAAGTAATTGCAGTCATCAAGTTGCAGGCAATGCAGCAAAAAAAAAAAACACGTAAAAAGACCTTGTGAAGAATATAAACAGGATTGTTGTGTTGTTTTGAAAGTGCTGTGCTTGGTTAAGTTTCTGGACCTACATGGAGTCTTTTATTAGTAACGTTTTCTCATTTATTTTTCAATTAAAAAATAAGGTTTTGTGAACACTACTTAGCCTTTATTAACTGAAATGTATTAATGTGTAATAGTTTGGAGGCTCTACTTTAGGTGATATATGGTAATTCACTTTTTCTATGAAGTGGCCAGAGCTATGTGGTCAATAAAAAAACTATGACCAAAAGGTACTGTGCTGAATTCAGAGTTGTCACAGAGATTAACTTGTAATACACAATGACATTTTCCCTCCACCACGTTTAGTCACCTAATAGCTAATTCATCACTTAATCAGAAGCCATCATTCAAATACAAACATCAGATTGCAATTTGGTTGATTGTACGGGGGATGCAAGATGAGAATTCACTTCATGTAAGCCACGTCACTTCAGATCAAACTGTTTTTGATAACCGGCCCCGCCTTTGGTAATTATAATAGGCAGTTGGACTCGCTAGGGAAATGATAGCATATGTTTTATTATCAGTATTAGTTGCTATTGAAGCCCGTCAAGGAACAGCTACTGTTAGGTAATGGGATTAATTTTGTGCTAACATGGGTCGGCCTTATCACCCAAAATTATGTTAGAACACAAGAGTTGGAGGAAGAGAGTTGATTTTTTTTTGGGG
>JABFEA020000044.1:4888641-4902006 GCA_019775915.2 Cyphomyrus plagiostoma
TACACACGCACACACACACACTGTGGGGGATTTAGACACACAGGTTTGTTTAATCAATGTTTTCAGCCTAAAGAAGAAAAAATTGGAGTACCTTCATGCAAACTCCACACACACACACACAAATTCGCATGCACCGAGCTAGAGGCAGGATTCAAAATACCAGCCCTGGAGGAGTGAATCCACAGCGCCACCCACTGAAGATTAAAGCACATAGAATTACATAGGCCCTGATCCTGAATGCTTATTTGTATTGCGCAGAGCTGTGCATCATTCATTCAGCCTCTCTATGGCCTTACCAGGCTGTTGTGGCTCTTCATACAGCTGGGTCTCCTTCCTGCAGAAACACCTGCGTCTGGATGCGTTGCAGGGAGAGGCGATCGCAGGCTTTTCATGCGACCCCCTCAAGCGTGACACACTGCAGTAAGCAAAGGAACGCACCTGCCTTTGCCCACCGAGGAGCACATTTTTGACTGCGCTGATTTAAGTGATTCTGGAGTAAGTGCGCGTATTAGCATCCATTTCAGATGTAATTATCCTTTTCCACGCCCAGCTTGCACCGAGAAAATACTTGGTGAAGCATTTAAATGGCTCCCATTACTCAGGTAAATGTGTTTGCCCACTATTGGGCTGAAGCAGAGGAGGATTGCATTTCCTATTCACAGTCGCATGGCCTCTCCAAAAATTGCCCTCAAGAGTCACTTCAGATGACAAGTGCTACTTTACGGAGACTAACAGGTGATTATGTACAATGCGCTGCTGTCGCATGCAGATGCATGCTTCTTAATGCAGGAAAACCACACAAGGAGCCCCCCCCCACCCCACAGTCTGCCATCTATGTATCTAATCACACCCAGGTGACCGTGACATTTAATGAGCACATCCGGATGCAGAATCTGGCCCTAACGAGAGCGTGACACAGGCGGGGCCAAATCCCGGGCCCACTGTAGAGTGTTGGACATCATCATAACGGCCAAGCTAATGCAGTTAGTCTTTTCATTCGATTATCCATGTAGATGAGCACTCCGGAGCTGAAAAGATCTCCCAGACACACCAATGGATAATTAAAGTTTCAGCGGACGAGCCTTAAAAAGAACGAGGCCCGGATCACTTCTCGCTAATCAAACAAGATGTCCGATTCATCATGAGGTTGGTGCTTAAACGCCGTTGCTCTGATCCTGGGCTGCTCTCCAGAAGATGGTCCATCACGGCAACTTTCTCCATTCCGCCAGTTTCCTGGTATCGGATTTTTAATGGGCCTTCCTTTTATTGATAGTTCCGACTGAGGAAGTGGCAGAAAGGTCAAGGCACTGGTACAGTTTATCACAGAAAACAAATAGTGTGCAGTGTGCAGACTGTTCTCCTCTATACTGGGAATCAGCACGTAGAATCATGTGGAACTTTCAGTTGATACATAGACAGCTGCTCTCTTCATTTCATCTGCAGTCAGGACTTATCATAGTATAATTTTAATTTACTTCCTGACATTCTCACTTTTTTCTCGTCTTATCTTTTGTTACTCAGCACTTACGAGCGCCAGAGTTAGCATTAGCGTGTAATTTTGTCATGTAATTGGAATGGTTTTGTTAACATATTTGGGTACCACTTGAGTACCTTCAGGTTATTGGCCACAAACAGTAACTACACTGCATATTAAATAAATGTATTTCTTAGTTGACGAAGTGGCATGTTCTACTCACTAGCAAGGGAGCTCTGATTCAACTTGGTAGCTAAAATTACTACGCTAATATTATATGCTACCATATAGCAATTTTATTTCAGCAGCACCATGAAAAGAGACACCTGATGTGGTTTCAACCAACAGGGGGCCCAGAGGTGACATTTTGAGTGCGACCCCACAAGTGACAAATTGACCCTGCCCATTCATCCCTCTTCCATAACTGCTTATATAATACAGGGTTGTGTGTGTGTGTGTGTGTGTGTGCGGGGTGTGGGGGGGGGGGTGTTGGGGGTGAAGCACCTGACTGGGATACCCCCCTGGACCGGATGGTCCATTATAGGGCACACACAATGAACACAAAATGAGTCATTTGGAGGTAAAGAGACAGTGTCACATGACTATATGTTTTTGGATTAGAGGAAACTGTTGGAAACCACACAAACACAGGAAGAACAAGCTAACTCCACACAGAACACACTAACTCCACAAAGAACACACTAACTCCTCACAGAACATGTCAACTCCACACAGAAAATGCTAACTCCACACAGAACATGCTAACTCCACACAGAACATGCTGTCTCCACACAGAACAAGCTAAGTCCTCACTGAACAAGCTAACTCCTCACTGAACACATTAACTCCACACAGAACACGATAACTCCTCACACGCAGAGCTCGGATTAGGAATCAAACCTGCAACCTTGGATGCGTGAGGCTGGTGTGCAGTTGAAGAGTAGAATCAAATAAACGAGTGTGATATAAACATGCCAGTGCGGGTCTGGGAGCCCTGCAAGAGGAAGGCATTACTACGATGCTAATGATAAGCATGTGTACCCTCTTTGATAAGCTACACTCTGCTTCTGCGAACAGCCCTCAGTGACCAACCAAGCAAACACATTATGTTGGAATACAACAGTGCAGCTGCGTGTTTTCCTGTAAATCTGTTCTCCTTCTGGAGATAAATAAGAGGATGGTCAAGCGTCATATTCCATTACGATCTCTTAGCTGTTGACTTTCCAAAACTTGCTAATATGCAGAGCGAATGCCTCTACTTCACTTACAGGGGACCTAATTGCATTTATGAACCATCCCTTAATTGGCTGTGTCACACACTGGTACCGAACCGGCCCGCAGTGGCAGATTTCGCTCTGCTCCAGTCCCCAGCTATGGCAGCCGACGCTGTTGCGCAAACAACGGTTTGCTCAGCCATAAAGCGGTTCGGCTTAATTTCCCTGTTGAGGAATGAGACAACCTCCCCAGAGGTGAATTTGTGGGCTGCCTGAGCATCTTTGGATGGAGTGGGCCCTGAAATTCACCCTATGTGTTGAAAAGTCTTGCCAGTATCCAGGCCTATTTTAGTCCCTTCACGGTTATGCCACCTGCTGTCTATCTTCTGCTTGCGCTCATACAGCTGAACTGAACCTCCTTTAGCAATTGACTTAGAACACAGTTTCATAACAAGTTGTATGTGCGAGAAAAGGAATGTGCAGCCAATGAACGTTAAAAAGGCAATAAGTCTGGTATCTTCAATAAACACATCAATGATGAATGAGTAAGTGTTGTAGCTGACGTTATTCTACGGCACACCTTTAGACCTGTCTTCGCTACACGCTGCTGATGGCTTCCGGATGATGAAGTAAGTGATTTGGCTCGATTGCAGTTAAACGTATGCCTAAGCGCAGCTTCAATCGATTTAAACGTAGGTGCTGGGTCTCCGCCAGCTACTGTCTTTCTGGGAGCTTTTCCAGCTTTGGTGTTGTTCACTGGGAAAACACGTCTCCCGGCATCACCTTCGGCGTTCCGGCTCTCGGAAAATGACAACTCATTTCACTCCGTTTCGAGTTGACCTTTTCCATTCGGCTCATCACACGACGGGCTGCCCCAAGTCATTCAGCATGAATGAATTCCCTCGGAAACGTGGTTTACAGCCGGCAATTAGTGTTTTCTATTTGTCATGCACGCTCGGCTAGTGCGTTGGGAATAACGGAGCCATTCTTTCGCATACAGGTGTAATAGGGGCCAATAAGGCTTGTGACATATGCCATGTGCATGGCATTTGCTCCAACCATGACCACCGGAGACCATCTTGACTGTGACAGATACAATTATCTGCATGTGGCAATTTATGTTGCTGTGATTCATAAAATATACATATCCAAAGGCAAAAGGTGTTTGTTGGTGGCACTAATGCCAAATTTCCTTGGGGAAACTCTCTAGCAGTCGGTGTACATGACTGCTGGTACATTCTTAATTGTTTGATTCAGGTGTGCTGAGAGCTGGCAGGGAGCAGAAATGTGGACCTTCTGAGGGTCTCCTAGGACTTGTTTGGGAAACACTGCTCTAGTAAGGTTCTTTGTTAGAATAATTTTGTCCTGAACCTTCCTAAACACCGGGGCATGCTGGGAGAAAACTGAACCACCTCCTGTCTCCTGGGCCTTATGTACAACTCTCTGTGTGTCCCGCATTCACTATGAATTTCCTGCAGTGAGTCTGCTGCTTTATCCCTGAAACTGAAAAGCGTGCAATGAATGTCTGACCTCACATTGTGCCTAGCGTGTGTGTACAGTAAATGACCTCCGATGGACCGGCACTGTATCCCAGGAGTATCACACACCACATCTCACTAGAGCACTCTTTTGTTTCCCACTGCATACAAGGTCAATGCAAATGGTTAGAGGTCATTCATAATACCAGGGCTTTAGTCTATACTGACACAGAAGTGTGTTACACTAATGTTTTTTGCTAAGTGTTTATTGATTTTTCCACTGATTGCTGTAACAACCCAGCTGCGACTCCAATCAGGAACTATTTGCATTAGTTATGTCCTTGGTAAGTTTTGAAATTTTCACAGTTCACTGTCAATATGACATATGGTAGCTTAACTGTAAGCATGGCAACAAATTACACATAATATATATGTTGTACTTATATATTCACTGATTATTTTTCCAGGACAATACAGCAATCTGGATTTCTAGATAACTCAATTTTCAATTAAAAAACTGAGTAATAAATTTGTTGCACATAGCAAATTGGTTAAGTAAGGCTATCCTGGTCCCCCCCACCCATGCCTCCCGGTCGCTCTCCTATGCCTCCTACCTCGAGCGGGAAGGCCAGCAGAGATGGGAGCAAACCGGTGGGATGGAACAAAAGCTATAAAAAAGATGGGAGGGGGGTCAACATAGACAAGACCGAAATGGGTACTGGGTCCAGGAAGAAGCTGCAGTTGAGGGGTGGTTTGCGTACTGGGGTCTTAGTGTGTTTTCTGGGGGCGAGACAAAAAGGGGGTGTTAACCGGTGGTATCTGACAGAAATTTCGCCAAAAACGTTTATATACATATTTTAAAAACACCCTCAGAAACCTTGGACAGTCTAATTTTCAAATATATATAGGTAGAAACTAAATACATTTTAAAGCTTCGTTATACAGATAGAAAGAACAAGAGTGACTGACTTAAGTGTCTGCGTCTCGCAGCAGCTCTGATCGCCTTCCCACTTGCAAATCGCACTATTCGCATGATAATAACATAATCCGACAGTTAGTATTGGGTAAAGAAATATGTGAATGCGCGAATTGTGACCAAAATAAACAAGAGCACATGTCTGGGTAGTGTTTACACTGATCGGCTACAATATGGCACACGGATACATCTCTGCCGCTGAAGCTTTGCGCCAGTGGCCATTTTCAGCAGCGAATCTCATACCTGTGTCCATGGCTCAGTGGGCTAAGCCTGTGTGCCTGTAATCTACTGTAATGAATGGGAGAACAAACAGGTGAAATTGGGCCCAAAGAGCCCCCCCATCGCAGATCAACCTAAAATGCGTCACAGTAGCTCTGTTACTTGGCATAAATGTAGAACACATGCTATATTATGCTGTGGTCAGTAGATGTGTTAGTATTTTAAGTTTGTTTTTTTCCTGGGTCAGTGTATAACCAATAATCCATGCACCATTTCATTTAGGACAGCGGCGTAATGGCCCACAAAAGGGGCTGTCACGCCGGGATGCAGTGCAAAGAAATTCCTTGTTTTCACAGAAAGCCAAAGAGCTCCTGAACAGCATCGGAAAGGAGGCTGAAAATTCCATTTCGCAGAGATTAATGAGAGACGCCAGGCTTAATGTTCCCTAAAATGAAGACGTTTCACGCAGCTGAGCGACTGCATTTTCCGACCCGCCTGGGCATTTGTCTTCGTAGAGGATCGACCTTAGTTTCGCATACGTCTCCTTATCGTAAACTAGAACGGCAGCTTATTGTTATGGCAACAAAGTTAAAAGAAAACCTGACTTTATTAACATGGTCCCTGAGCGTGACACAAAGGGCCTTCCAAAATATTGCACAAACACTCGTGGCTAGGTCAATTCAAAACATACCATTGGTTGATGATAAAATTGGTCCTTCTGTATGAATCTCCTGTGTTTTCCCACCTTACAAAAATTAGCTTGTCAGATTTAAGGTGGTCTGGGCTAAATGTCTGTGAATGAAAATAAAGTCCATTTAAACCGGGGTACCTTAAATCGGATAAGTTATCTAGCTAAATAACAAATCTTGCTTCATGATACAGGCCCCTGGAGCTAAACCAGAGAACAAACCAGATGTTTGGACCGATTTAACTCACATAACTAGAGCAAATGTTCAGACAGCGATTCAGAACCTTGAACCAAAAGACAAAGCGAGGAAACAGGTAGCAAACTCAGCTTAATTACCCATCCTGAAATCTGCTCGGTGGCTAAGCGTGGCAGCCATTCAGATTTTTGCAGAAATACATTCAAAACTTCAGCAACAGCTCATATGGCCCAGTGCTCTCCAGCTGGACTGCAGACGTGCCAATTTTGGCTGCTCCGCTGTTTGTTTTGACCGAGTTTTTATTGACTAAACTGCACACACAATGACACGTCACATTAAACCGATACTTTGTGTAGCTATACCCATCATCTGAGCCAAAAAAAGGTTTCACCTTTTAACTGAATGCTAATGCTCATAAAATAACCAATCAATGTTATAAAGTGGGTAGGCTTTTTAAAAAACTTATTATAAACATATTCTTTTTCTTTTTAAAGTTTAAAACGAAAATTTCAACTATACTAAGTAGAGTATGTACTAAATACTAATAATAAATAGATAAACATAAAATAAAAAACACACTTATATATACCACAATCACTGGAGAGTGTATATATATATATATATATATATATATATATATGTATTTTTTTACTTTTTTATTAGAAATAACCTTGAACCACATATTGTCAGATTGCTGCACCACCCAGGATGCTTCTGTGCCTTTGGTAAAGTGATGGATGGATGAATGGATTATAAATTGAACTATACATTAATTTCTCAGCAGCTTAGATTGAACAGATGCTTAGTAGCAATGTCATTATATTAAAATGTAAAAGGTTTTGCATCAATTTTAGTCAAATTATTTGCATATACTTGCATGCTGTTTTCTCTGTATTGGAGAGCATTTATCAGATGACAGGTATAATTGGCTTTTTAAGCCATTGACTGGCCAGCAAATGATGTGGATGATGCCATTTTAATTAGTATTTAAATTAATGCTTTCTTCCATCACTGTTCAAGTATTTCAGTAAGATTTTAACATTTATTTTAAACTTTTAAAAAGAATGCATCATCTCATATAATCTCATATACAGAAACTCGTTATGCAATGTATTAAAAAATCTGAACAGATATTTCGGCTATGGGGCCTTTTGAAAATATAGCGGACAAACAAATGAACAGAAACATTTTCAAATCATCAGTGAATGGAGACCATTGCAATGGCATTATAATTGACATTTCTCATGAAAATGCTGCTTACAGCTGTTTAAAAGTATGGTAACTGCTTTGTTTCCAGTCATAGTCTTTCACAAAACCAATTAAGCACTTAAATTGTGAAATTAAACTTTAATGTTTTTTTCCATCATTATTGGCTGGGCCCTGATGTTTTCTCCTCACCCAATCCAAACCAGATGGCTGGCTTGCAGTTTTTATGTCAGATGACTGATGACCTCATGTGGGTCATACCATGTGGAATTTGAGAGGGGGATTACTTGTCTTCATGCAACCTCCTAATCTCCCCATAGTGGAATAAAACCCTTCTGCCCCCTTCACCAACCCTCTAAATCCACCACTCCACAGAGAGATACACAGCAACATCACACACAATGTCACACCTTTAACCAGCCAGGCGAGTTGGATGCATCCTGCCCTTCCACACACTGCATCTCTGATGGTGACCGTTATCCTTGGACGGGCTTATACTTCATGTCTACATTTCGGGACACCAATTAAGCAGAGATCAGTGGATACCATAACATTTTTAAAGTTGTCAAAAGATCTGTTTAATGGTGAATGCCTACTGTCTTCCATAGATCCTCCTTCTTCATACAGTGAGGTTCAGGTTTTTGGGGATGTAACAACCTGTTATAGCGCAGCACGGCCACAAAAGAAAAATAGAATGGAAGGTAAATGCAAACGGGAGAGACAAGAACTAAAAAAGGTAACAACTAGTGGAAAAGCGAAGATACAGTATTGAACAGGAGGCCAAAGGCAGGCACTTAAATACACATACAGGACTAAGGGCAATGAGGAGCACAATCAATCAATAAATTAAGGCACCGAGCAACAGGTGGAATAAATTACAAACACACAAGGCACTTAGAAGTAAGACAGAGGGAACAGGTTAGCCAGCGACACTGGCTGGCCAAAACATATACAAAATGCATTTGACAGGGATGGATAAGCACTGAGCCTTACAATAGACACCATTGTGTGGAGTGCTTTTTTTGAAGGGTTTATTTCAAGCCCTGATGTAAGATTTGTAGCTTATTTAATTCGGCATGGGACCATTCTGCATGGACATGTTTTTGGGATGGTGTGTGGCTCTCTGTGTGTCTGACTGGAAGGTTGCCGGTTTAAATACTGTGGTTGGTTGAGTGATTTTATCGATGGGCCCTTGAGTGAAGCCCTCACCCTTATTCACCCCTGGGATGGACTGACCCTGTACATCACTTTCGATAAAAGCTTCTACTAAAAATATAAATGTAATTGCAGGGTATGAAAGACCAAAAGAGGATTTTGCTGTTTTGTCACAATAATAATGCCTACATTTATAGGCCACTGTGAACTGCTTTATAGAAATTAATCAATTAAATTTACAACACTAACATTAAGGTAGTTTTCTGATTAATTTAAATGGTTTGCAAGTCTCTTGATTTTAGATCTCAACATTGCTGTGATCACTCAGTATGTGGGAAGATTTTTTTTTACTAAAATACTACTTCATGCAAAATCTAAGATGTATAAAAAATCGTAATAAGGTAAATAATTTTTGCATTTTGACATTTGACCAGATTAATGCCTTTCTTGAAGATGGGTGCATGTATCTACAAGGAGAGGTCATTTTTGTCTTGCGGAAATTATTACTAGCATTCGTCAGTGATGGATTCACACAATAACATAACCTACGACATGTCGTCTGCTGGCACAATACAAGTGGAAGAGGAACGTTTGGTTGAATTTCTTTGAAAGATCGTTTCAGTGCAGCTCGGCACACGCGGCTCTGCGTTGGCACATTTAGAATTCCTAACATGTGGACGAGCTTCAAAAAATAGAATTTATTCCATAGTTGCAGCTATTTAATGACCCATTTTCGTTAAGTGGATAAACATCGGGTTGAAGTAAAGCCAGGAGGCTTGTCTTTGAGTCAAATAAATATCATGAAATCCAACTGAAAAGCAACATATTTACGCATACAGTTTATTTAAAAAAAACTTTTCATGGGGGAAATCGATGAAGAGGCTTTTAGTTTATAATTAGTTACATAACTGACACTCATACTCAACACGCATTACAGTATTTGCCCATTTGTGCATCTGAACGTAGACCTTCACATTGGGCAGTACGCGATGTGTTGTGGTACATTAAACACATAATAAAGATCATGAAAAATGAAGGAAAGAAATCAAATAAAGAAAGCCATATGTCAACAGAGGAGAGGAACCAAAAACTCCCAAGATTTGTAAACATACTCAAGGGCCTACTCAAAAGAAATGTGAACAATATCCCATCTGCTCTGTCTGAGTAAGTATATACACACACACACGCACTTGTGTGTGGAGATTAGAGTAGTGACGAGAGACTATTTTGAAACATATAAAGCCACAGGTTATGCTAAATCGAAGTTATTCTCACATGTATTTTGGTCACATTTCATCAGTGAAAGCTATGCCACATTACTAAATAAATGATTCCAACAAGAAATTCGAAGAAGGCATGCAATCAAAATTACAGAACAATTAAATTTTTTGCAGAAGAAGCCTACAAATGTATTCTGTCAACTTTTTTTAATGGTTACAACTTTCAGAAATGAATAGGAAGCACAGTAGCCCCTGCTTTCCCTGACTGGCACATCAGCGCCCACAGGAGAAAACCAGTTTCTCACACTGCTCTGACCTTCGTTTTGTTCCACTCGTCTTCCAGTTTCTTTCACAATTCAGTAACCGTAGTGGGTTTATTTGCTGTATTTTTATCACCAGTTCCCTTCCAGAGATTCTTGATCGGGTTCAGATCAGGACTCTGGGCTAGCATTTACATCACCTTGATGTATATATATACAGCACTGGAAAAAAATTAGCGTGCATTTTTAATTCCTGGTGTAATCTTGGTTCTGCTAGCAGAAGGCGGTAAGCTTACATATATATAAAAATTGTCAGTGGATGTCGTCAGTGAGATGAATGAGTTTCTACTGGGAGTGGCCATGGTTATCCTCAGCAGGATCGGCTCATGGTGAACACATGAGAAGCTGGCCAGATGATCCCATTCCTCTTGCTTTGCTCTCTTTGGCTTCCACTCAAGTTCTGCTTCCAGAGGTCTCCACCTGTGTTGTGTAAAACACCAGCCAGCTCTGCACTTTGCACATCTTCAGACAGACGTGTGTGAGATGTTACTTATGCTACGGAGGGGTTTGTAAGTGACGCCCGAGACCTGTTTTTGCACAGACGATGATGTTTCTGATCGCACTGGCGCTCTCCAGCGGTGAATCCAGATTGCCTCTTGACACGCTTGAGCAACCCGCCCTTGTGGTTGAGGATCGGCGATCTCTTTTGCTGGGGTCCTCTTCTAGGCCATGGACGGGCTCCTTTTAGAGGAGGCGGCACTTTCAAAAACTTAATTACTCTTCCTGGCTCCCAAGAAAACCTGCCTTTAGGGTGAAGATGTAGGCTGGACACAGATTCCCGATAACTAATCAGTCACTAGCAGGTGACTCACGCAAGGAGACCTGGCAGAAAGGGCAGACTAAAGACTATGGGATTCTCTCTCGTTAAGCATAACAGGGCACCTTTATCATTTATTCATTGTCCGTGGTAAGGAGGCACACGGAATCCAACAAAGCGGGAAAAGGGGGCCTCCATTATTGTTTTCAGCGAGTGAAGTGATGTGAAGGGTAACATATGGTGCACGGCGGCTAATCGAGGGAGGGTCCCTGGATCCACGGCTCAGCAAACCAGGAGCAGGAAATAAAGGGGATTTGCATGGCCATGGACGACCAATCAAAACCCTTGCACTTACGAGCTGTTATGTAAGCAACTTGGCTCACGGTTAATGTTATTACTGGGATGAGGAGAGAGAGTGAAGCCCAACACAGGATGTCATGTTAATCTGTTAATCGTGTTAACATAATCGAATCAGTGAAATGGAGAATCTGTACTGGATTTAATCATAATTAAGTAATAATGATTTTAGGAATATTATTATTATCATCATTATTATTAACAACAACAATAAGAATCCATCATCGCTGCAATGTTTTGTATAATTAAATTGCGAGGGGTGAGACCTTGCATAAGGTTACATGAAATAAATAAACAAACCTTAATAGGTACTGGTAAAATAACATTTGTAGAAAAACAGGGAATTATTATTTCTCTAGATTGGTGATTCACCAGCTAATAAACAACCATGTTGCTGTCCATTCACATAAAGAAACCAATGTTGTTTACTTATTAAATATCTCATTGAGTTTCATATAAGCATGGTAGCTTAAAGGCTGCTGTTTCATTCGGTTCCATCCATATGCTCAGCATGTTGAGGAGGACTTTGTAAAACCATCTCAAGTGATGAAGACCACCGGTGCCTGGATGATGATGGAAAATGCTGGAAGAGTCTCCCTTGTGCCTTTATTATGTGTTACTCTCAGCATAACCAGGTAGTTTTACAGCGAATCTAGATGCGATCAGTCTTCCCCACTTAAGAAACTGTTTCAAACGTGGAGCTGGGTAGGAGTGTTTTTGTCATTTTTACCCATAAATACTGACTAAGCAGATGGCCTACTCATACACAGACTGGACCCGTTTTGGCCCAGCTCCTTGCTGCTGAAGATGGGTCTGTCATTGGCGTAGAGTTCCCAGTGGACTTGGGGTGGCCAGACTGTGAAAGTTTCTTCCCCAGTTCCTTGAGGCACCATTTGTTTTCCAGGATATTCCCCCAAAGTCTCTCCTCATTGTGTGCTCAAGGCTTTGTAGAAAAATATTGATGGAGAAAAGGAAAAAGAAAAATCTCAGGTGAAATGAGCTCCAGGCCCATACAGAGCCGAAAGGGATGTTAAATTAATTCTGTTTTGACTGAATGTTTTTCCATTTTCCCATGTGAATCATCAAGGCTGCAGCCTATGTTCTGTATGAACAAAATGTGTAAGACATTCTCCCCTGTTTCCTGAACCCCAATCCCATACTGGGCCCTGACAATTGCAGCACTGGCTCCACAACTGTATTTAATGTGCCTGCATGTAGTAAAACTGCAGTCCAGAAATGTACATTTATCTAACATCCATTAATATAGCATCATCTCCGCTGCTCTTTTTCCATGAAAGGTTAGGAATGATGTAGGCAGGACTGTTTCTTTTCCTCCCACTATATGTTTGCTGCTTGATTCTGCTCAAATCGAGCTCGGATCCGCCACCCAAAGTCCTGCAAATACTTGCCTTCTGTCTGACTGTCGTGGCCTCCTTCCTGTCTAAGAATTTACTAAGAACACTTATATTCCAGTTCTTTTTCCCTGCTATGGCTCATGCAAAGTCATGCATTTTGCCGTGATCCAGAAAGTTCCCTTCCAGACTCAAATTGGTATTCTCCCCGGCCCTGTTTCAGACCATCCCTCTTTTACCTTTTCAGCCAAAATCTGTGACTCCCTGCTGCTAAAGCTATGTCCTATAATCCCTGTGACACTTTAGTTAATTTTCTTTGGAGTCCACTATCATTTGCACCATATACATGTACTGAATAGGATCCATACATCTAATCTTTCTTACAATTTAAAGAGGGTTCCCCAATTCCAGTCCTGGAGGGTCAGTAGTTTGCAGATTTTCCTGCTCCAACACAAGTCAATCAGATAATTACCGGGTGCAGTAGGTGTGTTTGAGCAGGGAAGTCTGTAAACTGTGTTGCACGCTGGCCCACAAGACCGGAACTGGGGAACCCTGCTTTAAAGGCATACCTACCCAATTACATTACGATGTACTTTTCAACGTTCATAGAATCTTTCCGACAATGAAAAATGATAGATATCCTGTTCTAGAACTTGAGTTAGAAATGCCATTGTAGTGTCGCCGCGCTAGGCTGAGAGTTAGGGAAACCACCCCTCAAAACACCGACTACGCCACCCTGGGGATTACACCCCG
>JABFEA020000044.1:4902106-4913529 GCA_019775915.2 Cyphomyrus plagiostoma
CCCAGCACTTAACGGCGTTTCATGATCTTCCCCAACCAGCCGGATAAACTCCATCCGCGTTGCCTGCAAAGGATGACGCCGGGCAAAACACATGATCACTGACCGATGGAACCCATTCTACAATCGCCAGCACCACCATTTACCCACAACCACCCGCACCCACCGCTTGAGTACAAGTTAGCCAAAACAGAATAAAATAAAACATACCCACCGCCGCCTACCAAACAGTAGCTTCCACTACATCCGTCGTATGCAGATCTTTAAACGTGGAGTCAGGTAACCGGAAGAACACCTTGCCAGCGTTAAATCCCCGGCCAACCACCACCCCTTTTATAGGGTACTACCTCGAAACACAATAATCGCTTCGTGGATTTAAAGGCACAGGTACCAAAATAATCCTTCTGCCACAGTAGGTATTTATGAAACAAATATATACTAATGCTACAATAATAAGATGAGATTATCAGCTTTCGTCCTAACGTGATTCGCTTGATGTGACTTGGTCACTTGCTGACACGTGCTAATTGAAAGCTGAAGTGGAATTAAAATTCACGAGTGTATGAATCTATGTTTGTGTGACCTCTAAAGCTGAAAGATCCAAATGGGAAGGAACAGAAATTATGATTAAAAATTGTATTTGAGGTATTATGACATCTCAAAGAAGTTCCGCCATCATGTTAAATGAAACATTAGTATCCGTCGTGTTTTGTTTACATCGGCACGCGGCACCAGCACGCCTTTGCTCGAGAGCTGGCCAGAATAGTCTTTTTTTTTAATATATATATATCTCGCCCCCCCTTCTCCTTCTTTTATACTTTCCACCTTTCCCTGGACTCTCCTGGTCTTTGATCCCACATCCCTGCGGCCTCCATGGCACCATTCTCTCACCCTCCGTTATGGCCGGCGGCGGCTAATCTCACTGGGGGGGGGGGGCTTCCTGATCTTGGGGCTCTTCAAGCGTCTCCAACATGGCTTTTTATGCGCCGTGGCTCTGCCACCCTCCCCCCACCTTAACCTCACTCCTGACCCTCCTCCTGACTCCTGCTGACCCCCCTCAGCTGATTCAGAAGCCCTGGGATTCTACCTCCTATTCTACCATTTTATTCATTTGGTCGACGCTTTTATTCAAAGCGACAGTCCCTGGAGCGAATGTGGGGTTAAGGTCTTGCTCAATGGCCCAACAGTGAACCAAAGACCTTCTGATCAGAGGCGCGGTGGAATAACGCTGCCGCCCCTGCACCCCCTCCCCGCCGCTGCTCAAAGTCAAACCATTTCTGTGGCTCACAGCGCAGCTTCCCATTAACAGCACCTCTAATGTCTGCTTCACCTCGCTTTTCATTTCAACCGGCTTTGATCATCCATCACTGACAGGCTCTATCCCGTCGTTCTGCTTTAGTTCCTCTTATATATGTATATTTATCACACACAAGCTCCCCATAGCCCACCTCTATCTTCTTCACTCAACTACTTTTGCCACAAACATCGATGATTCTGGATTCATTTAGTCTGTGTGGTGATCCAGCAAATCTACCCATAATGCTATGATTTGTTTGTAAATGCAGAACATATCTATGGCGCCAAACAGTGCTAAGAATGGTCCATTGGCATTGCTCCCTGTCAGATTTACACATTAAAATGTAAATTAAAGGAAACATCTGGCGCCACATTCCTTCACTATTGCATTCATTACTGCCTGCTTGTGAAATGTTCCTTTCCCGAACTGTCAAAGTGCAGGACTCTGAATACGGCACAGTATCTGATTAATTACATTTGACTGTAGCTTGCTGGATCATCATCGGCTGGGCTACGACTGCTGATCCCTGACACCAGGGGTCTTGCGTTCAGGTCACTTGTCACCACGGTTATTCTCCCCCATAAATCAATAAATGTATAAATAATCAATTAGCAGACAAGGCCGTCTGTTTTTTTTTTAATCATAGAATTAACGAAGCCGGCTAGTATACCAGTGGCTATGCCTCAGACCTTCTTTAGCACCTCTACGAAAACAACTTAACCTGGTTAGATAACATGTCCTGCTCTGTGAATAGATAAAACTAAACAGGTCAATAAAAGCAGATTTGAACATACAATCCGTAGTATAAAAGCAAGTAAGTAATCATAGTTTCATAGCTTCCTGTATGAAAAGTCATACCTATTAGACTCTATATTAAAACATCACACAACTGTAATAGTAATATGTTACGTGCTTATATGTGGGTGTGTATGTCTCTCCATTTCTCTTTAGATCCAGTTTTGATTCTGCCATCCCACCAATCCGGTTCCAGGTTTTCCATCCATCTCTGCCTCCAAATGCAATGGCAGAACTGGATGGTTTCATTGCCTTATTTCCATTTCCCGCCTCTCAACCGCTTGGACTATACAAGAAGCCTCACACCTTCCCGTTTAACAGCTTGTGCTGCCTTTGCGTTTGTGTTCCTTTGCAATTCTTGTATCTGGCTTCCCGTGTGTTGTTACAATCTAGTTTTTGGCTCTCACTGATTTCGGATTTCGATATGGCTTTCACATTTGTAATGTTTACCCGTCTTTCTGGCCCAATGTTTGGCTAATGGCTACCCTTTCTGGATTTCGATTTGGACTCAGTTGCCCAGTGCATACATTTCTGTGTAAGAGTTGTAGGGAGTGTCTGCCCAGTATTTTCTGCGTGTGAGTCTCTGTTTTGTGTTTAGTTAGGAGGTAAGGATTGCAATTGTCTTTTGTTTTCTTCTCATATGGTTTAGGGAAGTCCTAGCTGGTGTTCACAAAGGTAGTGCACTTGAGTTGTTTATTATTTTGGCTTCTGCCACTCCTGAATTTCACCCTGTGTTTCATATTTATCTCACTATGTTGACATATACTCGAAATATATCTGATCTTAACTACAGCTGTACTGTATTCCCTGAAACTACTTTACAAAACAAACCTAAAGCGATATTTTACATAGCTACCAGTGAACAATTATTTTTTTCGATGGACTTGCATGGATTGTTGTCAACAACATACATAATAATCTTGGTTTATATTCACAATCAACAATGATGCTATCTGGCTGTAATCCATACAAATGAGCATCATGAATACTAATGTTAACCAGTAGAAATATAAATACTAGTTAACTAAATGATTTCATGAAACATATTTTCTTTGGTGAATTTTTTGTCAGATGCTATCACTAGACAGAGGAGAATGGGCATATTCTACTGTAGTCAAAAGTCACAATCGTGGACATACACAGTTTTTATTGGACAGCTGCGATATATTCAGTATCAGGACTTTGCTTCCTATCTCTCTGTGCTTGATGTGCCAGGAATTACACACAAAAACAAAAAAAATCTTCTGTGTGCATGTATGAAATTCACCAAACCGGCTAGGATGAGTCGCTAGAATTGTAGTGCTTGGATTGGTGATGGCGAAAGGGGGTGGCCACATTGGCGGGTGAGGAGAGGTCTGACCTCCCCGGATGCCTGGTGTGATCCAAAGCCTTCCCATGTGCCACTGACCACCTGGCCCCCTAAAGAAGCACCCACCTGAAGTGAGACCCTGGACGAAAGCCCATATGGCCACGGAGAATGTCACCCCGTGATCATGTGACTGGAATACGTCACTAAGATTCACTGCTTTCCAACAAAGCGCACAATAGTCCAGAAGCCTTTATCTTCAGTGTACTGGGCCCAATCATCACCTTCACATATTTACTTCAATTAATCTAGGCACAAAATTAATGAAGTTTTCTTGTAGGTTAAAGCAAGTCCTTTCATAATTCTGTCTCTTTTTTTTCCCCACATCAAAAACAAAATAAACAAACGGAACAAATCAAACTCCATACAGTGTCACCTCAGAAAGTCTGTACACCGTGTGGCCACCAAACATCACCTTGTCCGGGCATGTGAGACCTGGAGTGACTTCCAGCTCTTTCCTTTTAAGTCACCAGGATCAAAACTTCACTTTAAATTCTGCCAGTGTTGGTTCACCCATAACTCTGCTTGCTGAAAGTATAACTCTAATATTGAACTGGTTGGGAAATGCTGAAATACTGCATCCAGAAGCAAGATGAATTTAAGATTTAAGAGCATAAATGTGTTTTTACTTTCTCTTCCTTATCTCCTGCTGTCATAACATGGACTTGAGCCATAGGTTATAGTGGTCTTCCATATATGGTATGGCTTCCGAATAACGAAATGGGTTCAAAAATGAGACAAATGTGGCAGAGCAGTTAAGGCATAATGGAATAACTACCAGTAGAGGTGTGGGTTCACACCCTGGGTGTTGATTTGGTGTTGTGATGTTGCACAGGGGTCACAATGTGAATTTTCTAAGCGTATAAGCAGCTGTGCAGACCAGTAAGGCATATGCGGAGTAAATTACCTCAGATAGGTCTGACTTCTGAGCAAGCACATCATTTAACGGATTGCTAAACTTTGCTTCAGCCGCAAAAAAAAAAAAAAAAAAACAGCTGCCTTTCAGGGAACACCTGCTGGAGTTTATTAGCGTGGGTTTTATGACATTTTTATGCAGAGAATAGCCGAAACTATTAACCTCCTTGGAAGGTGATGGCAGTCAATTGCTTTTTAATGCATTTCACTTCTCCGGGTTGGATTTTAAGGATATTGATGAATATGATCCTCAAATTGGGGAGGTGTCTGGATAAGCTGGTTAGGGATCTGTATTCATCTCCGGAAGGTTGTGGGTTCTGGCTGACAAAGAATCCCATATATTTCTTGTGTCCTTGACCGCAACTGTTCTGACCCCAAGCTTACCTCGCTTGAAGACTGCTTCGGACAAAAGCTTCCACAGAACCGATGAATGTTTGTGTACAGGGCTGTTTGTGTGTTGCTATAAAGCACAATCCTATGGACATGCTATCATGACACACTGCCCCCATGCTGTGACATACAGTTACAGCAATGTAAGGTGGGGCCTAAAATATAAACTGTGATAGCTGTAGGTCACCAGGAGGCAGTGCAGACAAGACAGTTCTTCCATTACCTCCAGTTCTTCCATTACAAGCATCCTTCAATTGAGAAACTAAGGCTCTCTACAAATAAATAAGCCAGAACTCGAGAAGGACTTTGACAAAATTATAATGAATGATGCTTGACAGTGACATCAATGCCTGTGTCGATTGATCGATTTCCACGGGCTGTAAACTTCCACCAGGGAAAACTGATTCTCAACCAAGACGCAAGGATGGATAGATAAATGAAAGTAATAGTCAGGTTGTTTTATCTGCTACTGACTTGAATGAATCCAAAACGTGTTTCAGAATTATACGACAAGAAAGCTTTAACTCCTATCAGCCGTCGTGCAATGATATGCTTCAGACTTGAAGCATGTGTTAGTTGAACAAGGCTAACAGTAAAAGTAGTCGAGAGCTGACATTGTCTTTTGCCAACTCACATTGTGTCGGTCTCCTCTCAACGTTCAGTGAGTTTAGCACCTCCGAGCTTTGCTCTTAAGTCAACCATCTAAGAACGGGGATCATTCATGCTTTTCTTTGATGAATACCTTTGAATGGTACTGTTGACATCAAAACCGAGACTAGACTGGAAAAAAGAGCAGAATAAAACTGCTGGTGGATAAGAGAAATATAATTACCACAATTTGGACTCTGAATAATAGTGTAGTGGATAAAGATATGGACGTGTCACTTGGACTTTGATGGTTTATACTGTAGAAGGGGTCTCGAGACATTTCCTTTGAGCAACGTTCTGCATCCTGTACCATAAATGAGTAAAACTGTCAGCCACTTTCGATAATACAGCATATGATAATAATATCTGAACAAACTTCATCACTATATCATAACTTGAGTGTCTACATTAAAAACAGCGAGCTGTCAGTCACTGCTAGGTTCAGCCAGACGGGAACAAAGACAGCAGGCAATGAAAAGTAGGTTAAAGCAGTCAGTCTCACGCACCACGGCTTCCAAAGCCCCCGCTCTCCCTCTGCCCCCCACCCATTGATGCCACATTCAGCTGCATACAGATTTTAAGCATCACCGCCGTTTAGCTAACAGTTTGCATTCAAGGTCACCCGAGCCGAACAGCTTGAAGGCTGGTGTGAGAGAAGCTGTGGATGAAGCCCACGGATGAAGGCCACGGAGGCTGCTTCTTGGGCGGAAACGTCACTGACAGTAAGCGGATAAAGAAAATGAAAGTAATGGAATTCATATCTTCCCTGAAAGCGGGTCGAACACCTTATGAAATGCATTTTATCTCCTTTTTTTGCCAATTCCCCCCCCCCCTCAATAAAGAGCAGAACAACACAACATGTATTTATTCAGGCACCAGTGCAGAACTTAAAACGTGTAAGAAATGAAATGTAATTATACTGCAGAGAAAGACTCCTGTCAGCGGGTCAACGTGACACGATAACGCTCCCGCATATTCCCGTTTACGTCGGCCTGTCGCAAAGTCAGCCTGCAGAATATATTATGGTGCTCACACAGGTAAAGAAAAAACCTTGGAGGAGTTACTGACAGACCATGTGTCTCCATGAGACACGACATGGGAGCGCTGATGTAATGTCGGTGCTAACTAGCCAGGAAAATCGGCTTCCATTTTAACCTTGTGAGGACCTTAGAGGTTGTAGTGGAGAGCTGGAATAGCACATTGCCCCCTTCAGGTAGGGTGGTGGAAAGATAGACTATGAGTTATATGTAATTCAATTCAAAATCTAATTTGTCTGAACAATATTTTACAGATTCACTTAGATACATTTGTTAACCCCCAAAGGGGAAATTCTTGTGTATACATCAACAAGCAAGGTTTGCACAATACAGACATACATTTAGCGCAAAACAAAAAAGCACAGTATCCATGGTGAACACAGTGCAAACAAATGCAAAACAGGGTGGACAAAATAATGGAAACACTACATAAAAGATCAATTTAAACTTGAAGCAAATCACAATTACAAAGCTACAAAGGTACGTACTGTTAGGTTGAATGTTAATTAGCAGCTTGTGTCAGTGATAAAGGAAGTCTGGCAGTCAGCAGTTTAATATGTGAGAGTTCAAAACCACAAAAAGCTCCAGAACCTGAGCTCCAGAAGGGGCGAATGGGTCAGCGTCTGAAATGCTGACGCGTCGGCTGCAAAAATTCCAGTATCACTTAATGTGTCAGGAGAAAATGATAGCGCATGCCAAACACAGACAAACTGTGTTGGCAAGGAGGAACAGTGGTCACAGGGATAGACTGACACAAAAATACAGCCTTAAAAAAGAGCCCAGGACTGAATCAGCCCCTCTGTGACCAAACAAAACCTGGAATTTATGGCAGAGCTGCCATTTGTAAATCACTTGTATCCAAGGCTGCGGCATAAAGATGTATAACCTGGACTAAGGAACACAAAAGCTGCAACCCCAAGCAATGGAAAGAAGGAATATGGTCTGATGAATCATCTCTCATCATTTTGGGACGATTTTAGGTTTGGATAAAGCCATAGGCAATGCCTCTTGCCACAGACAGCCATTTGGTAATTTGGTCACATGACCACTCACATGGTCATAAAACAACTAAGGAAATGCCATTTTACAGGATTAGCTGCAGCCAGTATGACAAACATTTGTTCTCTCTTAATGTCCCCATATTGCGCAATGACCCGCTAAATAAACCGAAAAAGGGTAACACTCCACTGGAGGGGGCACAAATACTTAGTAGTAACTGTGATATATTCACTATTTGAGATAGAATATTTGATGTGAATATCAGGATTCATTATTGATAAACAAACATGAGATCAGTATTTCTCTTCTGTTATTCATTACTTGTTCTTCAGTAATTCCTTCAGTATTTTGTGAAGGTTTACAGAATTTACAGATATAGTACCAAACATTTTAACGTCTTGAGATGAAACATGCCACGATTAATTAATGATGAATGAACATGAGATCAGTACGCAAGTAAGATTTAGTTTGTGGTTAATTAACACATAAGTAATAGATAAATACTACATTATTTGTGTCCCCTCAAGGAAAGTGTCACCCTGAAAAGCGGCCTTCCCAGGCACAAGATACGGGTATCACTGGGCGTTTATGGGAAGTTCTGGAACACGGAGTGTGAAGTGGATTTCGCTCAGAACACAGGACAACGTTCCAAGAAGGAATGAAGTTGTTCTGAAAGCAGAGGCTGGAGATGATCCTTATTGGGGCTTTGATATTAAAATATTGCTGCGTTTTCTGCCCAGGACCAGAAGTACACTGATGTACATTCAGTGACGTCCAAAAGCCTAAGGCCTTCTATTTTGCATTCTTCTCTAATTCTATATAAAATATTCATTGCAAATTATATTATCAGTGTAACATATTGAGTCAAAAATCTTTAAAAATATTAAATGAATTGTTTCGTGTTTGGTATATCGCCCTTTTGCTTTGATGACTGGGTGCACTCAAGCTCACACAGACTGCGGGAGTTTGTGTGAAAGCCGCTGATCCATGTTATCTCAGCAAGATCTGAGAATCTTCCAAAGATCATCTTGTGATGTTGTTGAATGCTTGGCTTTCTTGGTCTTCAAATGCCCCCATAAATGTTCGATGTTGTTCTGGTCAGGTGACTCTGGGGGAAAGGCCAGGACAGTCAGTGCTACACCAGCTCTTCTAAGTTCTTGCAAAGCTTTGAAGTATGTTTGGTGTCATTATTCTGCTGCAGTACGAACCATTCCCCACAACCATCTAAACCACAGTGAACAGCATGACTATATGGATTGGTACTCCACCTTTTTCACGATGGAGTTGATTCGGTGCAGGTGTGCAGAGCTGGAAAATACCCTCCAGACACGGATATTCCCATCTCCATGTTTCACGGCTGTTTTGGTACACTGTGGTATCACTCTCTCTCCTGTTTTTCTCCTTATTTGAACCCCTTTGTTACTGCCATAAATCTCAAAATTCAGATATTCACATACAAATATAAACATCTTAATTATCATACAGAAAAACATTCAGTATGGCAAATTGGACATTGAAGCAGCTAGAATGCAAACTGTTATTCTCCTTTTCTTAAGTCAGCTTTATTTGTTTCATGTTTTATTAGAGGGCAATTATTTCTGGCCTGTCGAAATTTAAAAAAAAGAAAACAAACGAAACAAAACAAAAGGAAACCATGGCAGTTCCTCTGAACGGGTTACAACCAGACAGACAGCTTTCAAGGCAAAACCTGAAAAAGGTCACCACAACAGCTGTAACTAACAAGCACAAATCTTGTGGCTATATGCTAACAAGCACGTAGCTGTCAGACACATAATCGCAGGATTATGTAGACAGAATGTGGCAAATAAATAAATAAATAATAAATATTACATATCAATTACATAACTGTACACAAGAATACATGATAGCACTCTAACACCAGAAGAAATTACTTAAAATGTGTCAAAAAAAATGTATATTTCTGTGATGCAAAGTAAGAAAATAAGAATTTAAGCGCCTTTTGAATACCTTGACGTGAAGGCATCTTTTTATTCCCCACTTTATCTCTAACAGAAATATGGACAAACACCAGACTTTGCCAGCAGAGATTCTGGGAATAATAGTTTGGGTTGTTTTAGCAAGCTGCACAAAAGAGCACCCTGAAAATTACTGACACAGAGGGAGTCTTAGATTTTAATGAAGCACGGGGCTGAAATGAAGCACAACTTCTGAGCTTGAAATGTAAGACTGAAATCTCAAACTCCGGCCTGTTCTCTGACCCCTGGAGGTTACATTTATTCAATTATTTCCTGGAGTTTGGCGACTGTAGCGCTGAGATGTGTTTGTACCGCAGAGGTCAAACTGAAGGAAAGTGCGTCAAAACATACCAAATCACCAATTAAACAAAACATAAAAAAACGTGTGAAGACTTTCTCGTTAGTTCAGTCATATGCCTTTTCAGCTTGTTAGCAAAATGTGCTGCCTGTTTATGGTAGCTCATTAAGACCAAAAGAAGTTTACAAGAAGAACAAAAACTATTTGATTGTTGACGCTCACTGTATGAGGGTGAAATCGGAACCTGCGAAAGAGCACGACCAAGCTATTCTGAAAATAATGTACATATACACTACTTCTCTGCACCTCGGCTGTCAGGCCGAATCTCAAACCTGCATCAGAGCCCATGAGGTGATTCTCACCGCTCTGCTTCTTACAAGCCGCCGTCTTGTTGAAGACCTGCTCATAGGGCCGGACGGGTGTAGCTGGGGACAGTGATGGATGGTGACTCAGCGAGCAGCAGCTTGGTGTCACACTCCCAGGGTGACATGGCTTCAACCTAACCCCGCATCACCATTTCATCTCCCCCATTCACATGGGCTTCCGCCAGGCACTCCGGCTTCCTCCCACGGCCCGGGGACAGCTCATCGGCTCGCCGCGTGTCGGGGTATGCCTGGATCCGTGCCCCACCCCCCGGGGCTTCTCTCAGGATGGCTGTGACCCTCCGGCTAATTGGCAAAACGGTGAGAAATGAGCGGCTATCCTACGGCGAGCGCGGCACGTCCCACCTGTGAGTGCAGCACTGACATCACTCTTTGAGACTCACCTTTCATGCACTTTAGTATTCAAAACTTTTTGGAAAGTGAAACTAAATAGATTTTGCAGTATTCTTATTAACCCAGATAATAATTTAAAACAAAAACAGCAAAGGGTTTTGTTTCACTCCTGCTGTGGTTGATTTGCTCTTTTTTTCACTTTTTAAACACTGACATTTACATTTTTTTTCTTCATTGGAAATACTTCATGACAACCTGGTCTACAAAAAGTGGAAAGACTGGGCTTTCAATTTTCAAAGATTATTCCTGGAATTTATAAATAACTTATAATTTTCCCAAGGAAATTAAATTGTTTTCTTTGCTCTCTGAATGGACAAAACCAATTTAAGAAAATTAAGATTAAATAAGGGAATTAATGTAATTCTAGGAAATGTAACTCCACCTTATTTTAAAATGACAGTGAGAATGACCGGTGGATGTTAATCCACAAATAAAACATGGGGCCTAAACATCAGCGAATTATGACTGTTTGCTTGCTTCACCTGCTTTGCTCTGGGAATATTTCAGAGAAAAGGACTGTGGGCGTCTGCGTATCGGGACCAAAACAGAAGCTCGCCCAAGGCTACTGCCTGTGGAACCTGCGACCTTCTGTACAAAAGCATGCTGACAAATTAACAAACAAGTTTTGGCACTGCTAACAAAAAACTTCCAAACAAACAACGACAAGTAACTGAGAGCAAACTGGAAGCGTCAGTCACACTGAAAAGCTACCAATAACACCTATACTGTCTATATTAATTTCATATGGAAGTGTTCTATACATCTCATTTACATAGCAGATGCTATTAACTAATTTTTATGGTTTTTCAGAAAATGGGGTCATATGTAGGGACCAGAGCATGTGAGCGGAGCGGTGAGAATTTCCGCTCCTCGCTCACGAGGCTATTGGCTCCGCCCGCTCCTCCGCT
>JABFEA020000044.1:4926905-4955052 GCA_019775915.2 Cyphomyrus plagiostoma
AGCACTACTCCTTTGTTGCTGCTTACTTCCTGCATATCTACCTGTTAACTACGGAACAGTATTATAAAGTGTTACCAGAAATAGTTTTCAAACGGTTTGTTCTCATGCACATCAATGTGTTTTCCCATTGCTTTTCATTTAAACGCACATCTAATGCCTTTAAAGAAAAAAAAAACACTGACTTTAAAGTACATATCACCACAAAATTATTCCGTATGTGCATCAATATTGAAATGTTAATGAACCAGCACTTATAAAACATAAACACAGAATACAAACCTTTGATGATTCGGCTCTTCCATTGTTGTTACGGAACTCACTGGAAAATGAAAGCTTCCATTTTTCGTGATAACTACTGATATTTTTTAACTTTATTTTGACATTGCACACTATTTATTTTGACCCCGCACAAAACACACATAAGCACCGGAGCGATAACATTTCCATCAGCAATTTGCATTTGTAAATTGAGTCATAAATATAAATTGTACCTTTTAATTAAAAAATGATGTTCCAACAGATTCTTTCACATCCAATGGCTGCGAAATTAGATTGGGGGGGGGGGGGGCAGAAAGAAAAAATGCCTCTGTTTTGTTGCCCTTGCCTATCTGATTACGAACCAATTATGACTACTAAGAATACCTCATAATTACCAGGGACAGACACCACAGATCTCCAATCTCGGGGATCTTCACTGGGTGTGGCATCTCAGGCGTTACATTTTCAAGCTTGCCAGTCTCATCAGATTCAGCCAGAAGGCCCGCCGGCAGTTTGCAGGTTTGGCAAAAACCTATAGAGAATCTTGACGTTGGTCACCGTTAGTCTCGGAAACAATTGCTGCAGTTTCACGAACAGATGGTTGTAACTGTTTTCCTGGTGATTTAATGAATGTACCTCCGGGTCATTGTGTAATTTTTTTGGCGGTAGCTTTGGCACCAGTGAATTCAAGTAGCCAATTTAGCACAACATCCGAAAAAATGAATCATAATAATAACAAACCCAGAAGTTGCCCAGGGTGCCGTGAAATTTACTGGGGACTGTAAATATATGTTCTGAGGCCCACTAAAATACCTGCCATCAGCGAACCACTGAAAGCCAGCTTCTGGAAATTTCTAAGCATTTAACTGCCCAGTGCCCTGGCGGGAGTCACCTGGACTTCAGGTATTGTCCTTCAAATGTGCTGCTGACTCATATCTAGAACACTGGGGTGTGGTTACTCCCCATTCAGATGAATCATTCCTACACCTCAGACTCTGTGTTAACCTTTCTGTCACTCTGTCACACCAAGGTCAAACTGCATGTATGTATATTTCCACCCACACCCCCCCCAAGGAAGAAAAAAAACAGATGATGATGACTGAAGACTGGGCATATGTCCAGTGAACTGTTGGTGCCCTAATGATGTCAGTGAATGTCATTGGAACCTTTAGAGTATTTCCTTTTACCCACAATGCAACGTCAGCCTGCCTCAACTTAACATTCAGCTCACTGTTTATTAGGCTCACTTTCTGTAATCCACAGTCAACAAGAAACTGGTTTCCACTGTTTATTTGAAAATATTTGGCTGAAAACGTGAAAAGTGAAACTACCTCCGAACTGTATAAATATTACACTGGACCATGTATGAACACAGAAAAGCAGGCGAACCACTGGAAGGCTAGAAATGCCGCCTCAGTAGGGTAATATTAAAGTTACCCACTTTAGCACAGCACATATTTCTATGTCTATTTACTGAAGTAGTTCAGATTAACGATGAGTTTAAGTACCACACAAATCACAGAAGCTGGTCACATCCAAAGACAACAGCCATTGGCCAGCATAAACCTGTTAACCATACAAGACATATTAAACAAACGCTGCAGGGCATAATAATAATAATAATAATAATAATAATCCATCCATCCATTTTCCAAACCGCTTATCCTACTGGGTTGCGGGGGGTCCGGAGCCTATCCCAGAAGCAACGGGCACGAGGCAGGGAACAACCCTGGACGGGGGGCCAGCCCATCGCAGGGCACATTCACACACCAGTCACTCGCACAAGCACACCTAGGGGCAATTTGGCAACTAATAATAATAATAATAATAATAATAATAATAATAATAAAGGAAATAGCCAGGTCATAGGCATTCAGTGATGAAACAGTATAACTCTCTCCATTGATGCATCCTTAGTTACAGGAGATATAGATTTTTGCTGTTTCTGCGGAGGGATGACATCTCACACTTGTTGTCAGCTGAGCAGAACACACTGCCACCGGCTATGTGCACATTTCACCCATCCTTTATTCATGTGCAAAGTGCCAGACTACATGTTAGCTGCATGATTCCACGAAGCTCATTAAATCTGCTGCTTGGCGCCTTTCTTCATTTCAGCAGACAGCAGACAGACGCTGGATCAAAATACCGATTTTCAGATTTGTTATTGGTACATTATTTTGCTTACTGATACACCAACATTAGTCTACGATCGTTTGTATTTTGGTCCATCCACCTCACAACTGTATGTACAGCAGTCTCTCACAGTAAGTGCGGGGTGGGAGTTGGGTATCCTGGAGCAATGCCGGTTCATTGCAGGCCTCTCTTTATTTTCTCTGCTACCTCCTGCAGTTATTTTTCCTTTAGCCGATAACACTGACAAAGCTGCACTCTGATTTGTAAAGCAGCCATCCGATTCATTATGGGAAACCAGCGCATTACTGCCATGCACAGGGGGACGCTTCAGGACAAGAGTCACTCTTCATTTTGTCTTCTTGCGGCTGAGGAACTGGGCGGCATTTTTCGGCAGATGTCTACGTACGTATATAATGTGTGATGTACTTTCCGTCTCCCAGTCTGTGGCCATTGACACATTCTGGGCGATGAATATTTCCACCAATGGAAGACAGGCTAAGGTCAGACCTCCAGCTGAGAGCTGTCACAGCCCATAATATGAAAAGTAGCAGACTTGCTTAAGCACTCCCAAATTTGTGGTGTTTTTGTTTTTGTTTGTTTTGTTCTGTAGGTGGTTTCACATTCATTCATAAATCAAAGTGAAAAGCCCCTATTTATCAAGTTACATGTGCATAGATGCCCCCCCCCCCCATGTGCCCTTTAAAAATATATCAACCGTTCCCCACCAAAGGCTCCCACATGAACACTCATAGGGTGCCTGGGGGGGGGGCAGTCTTATCAGGGAATAACTCTCCCAGAGGTCCGGAGAGACCACAATACCTCCTGATAAATAGGAATGGGATGATGAAAGAACTGAGTGGAGGTACCCAGGGAATGAGGGAACTGAGTGGAGGTACCCAGGGAATGAAGGAAGTGAGTAGCGATACCCTGGGAATGAAGGAGCTGAGTGGAAGTACCCAGGGAATGAAGAAACTGAGTGGAGGTATCCAGAGAATGAAGGAACTGAGTGGAGGTACCCAGGGAATGAAGGAACTGAGTCCACCTTTGAGACAATTTGCTTATGGTATGTGAGTGTATGTTTTAATTAATGGTGATGGTTTGTTGCTTACACATTTTTAAATGCATAAATAATATAACGATAATATTACAATGTTATCAAGAGACCCACCCACGCATTTTTAAGGACTGTTGCCTCCTGAACTGGACAGAAGCCGGTTTTAGGAAGTTTGGGGAACAAAGCAAAAGAATATGGGTTGAAAGTTCAATGGTAAATACATTGTATTTACCGTAAAAAAGAGAGGTGGGACTTAATGTGTCTCCTCCACTTCTCACAGGATCTGGGCTTTTATACTTTCTTTAAGCTTCTGTAACTGTCATTTTCCACAAAGAGATATAAGAAAGCCTTTAGCGAAAGATGTGAGCGAACTCTTACCTTGTAGTGTTTTCACACGGATCCTGCGTACCGTTTCATAGATTCACCCTTCAGTGACCCCGCAAATAGTCTCAATTTAGAGCAAATTACCAATATAGATTAACACAAGAGAACCATCTGAAAACACTTGGGAAAGCAAAGAATCTGGAGGTAGAAGGGACAACTTTCTTACGTTAAAACAGTGCACAGATGGTGAAGCACTTGGGAGGAGCTGAACAGGCAAAAACAAGACAATGGTCCTCCATTTTTTGTGCTCATGCCATTCTGGGGGAGTGAAGCCCCTTGGCGCAGGAAGTTTCTTGTGTGCCCAAAATCCACCACCAACACTCCCGCACCACCTCCCAGGCTGTCCTGCTGGGAAACAAGGAATGAGAAACTGTCTAACTGGTTAGCAACATGGAAAACAGTGGGGGAAAGCTGTCTTCACAGCAGGGAATCCATTCCTCAGTTTCTTAAGACTCTGTATGTGGTTATGTATGTGACAGAGAGACAAATAATACTATTGGCTGCCTCAGAAGAGCTAATAAAATTTGTAAGGGGATTGCTCAGTGGCAGGAATGACAGCACCAGGAGGCCTTGGCACTGATCGGCGCAATAATGGGAGACGATGTAAAAACAAATTCGAGGCCTGGTGCCAAACTCTCTGCTAAAGCAGCCGTGTGTTTGTTTGTCAGTCTGTGCTTGGCGACCCACTGAAATCCCCCACCACCTAACAGCCCGTAGCATAGCATTTTGCAGACTTTCTCACCAGCCAGTACGTATCCACATCCTAATGAAAACCCTTGCTTAAAACAATTTTGGTCACGTGCCATTCATTCATAGCTCGCGTTACATGTATTTTTTAGCAAGCTTTATGATGCTTGATTTTATTCATGAAATGGAGTTTCATTTTCTGGTTTTTTCTTACCTTTACATGTATAAATTCTCCTTGAAGACCGACATTTGATCTTTTCATACATATGCATTGCACGCCGGTATGTGGAAATCCGTTTACCTTTCTCTCCGGTTTTACAGCCGTCTGTTTTAGTGAAGTGAGATGTGGATGATGGGCCAGAGGCGGATAGTTTTACCCATTATGGATAAAGCGCTCGGCTCATTTTAATGGCACTTGGACACCGACGATTACGACGCCGTCGCCTAGAAGCGCAGAAAACAGCAGCTGAGAAGTGAAAATTGACAGCGACGAAGCTGAGCATTTAAAACTCATCATAAGTAGATAGAAAAGAAGTTAGCATCTATCTGAATGAAGTCAGAAGACAATGGAGGAGAGGGAGGAAAAATTGAAGGGAAAAATAAACCATGGAGATTCCAAAATTGGAGAGCAGGTGTGAGTTAAATTTACATTTCTACTCTCCTTCCACCAAACTCAGCGACGGTTTACCTCAAGTTTGTAGTGAAAAAAGGTGCTTCTAAATCAGCGGATAACCCACTAGCACCAATTAGCCTTTCATTCACGTGCATGTGATCCTAGTGCATGGTGAGGTCCCCATAGCTTCCGCAGAGGGCAAATTAATGGGATCACAATTAGACAGTTTCAGTCAGGTCAGCAATGGATGCTGGGAAACGGACAGCAGAAGTGCCTCAAGGTGTGAATTTGTAAGATACTGGCAATTCAAATCCCAGGAACCAGGGAAAACATTGCACGAGAGAAGCAGACCTGCTTTCGATAAAAAGTACCAATTAATTACCAGCATGGCATTTATTTATCACCTGGAAATGACCTGGATTACATTCATTTCTGGGGTCATTTTTATTAACACCACAGGACACTAACCTGAGCGACAGTAACATACAGTTCAGCCTTTAGTGTGGATTTCCTCGACGGCTTCATTCTTTTGTACAAACTGAATTCAGTTTGAATTCAGTTTTAAATGTATATTGAAGGGCTGATATGTTTTGCCAATCGCAGTCAACCACTTGGCCCCCAACTAAATACAGCTGCCCTGGTATATTGGCAGCTTTAGAAAGACTGCCCCTCACAGCACCGAACCACCGGGAAAATTCCAAAACTTCTGGAAATTTCATGCACTTCAAATGGGTAAAAGCAGTGAGCTCTGGCTCAATGCAGTGACCTCAGTCACCTCAAACGCTACACCCAATATAATTAAACTTAAAATGAAGTGAAAATGGATCATGCTGCACCAAGCATGCGCAGAAAAAAAATCCAGTTTTTGGCCACTAATATAGTTGAGGTTACATGCCAGGATACTATAGCAAAATCATTAAAGGAAAATATTATAAACATGGAGGGTGTTGTGTGTGCGGGTCGCGGACGAAGGCGAAGGAGGGAGAGCCAGGCAGGCAGACGGGGGAAACGAGGATTTATTGCACGACACCGACATAGACAACGTTAATGCCGTGTCTGCCGGAAAAGACGCAGACGCAGACCTAAATACACAAGACAAGGCACAAGACTGGCGTGCGGCAACGCCACACAGGTGGAAACAATGGGTCATCACGGGAGGCGAACAAGGTGCGCGTGGCACACGGGAGGAGCGGACGTCGCTGGACGTAACAGGGGGATATTTTACATTTTTTTTGGCAAAGCAACAGAATCTTACCAGAGCAGAAATAAATCAGAAAACGGAACAACACGTAGGGACAGTGTGGAGAGGAGCAGCGTTTGTGGACGCTAATGCTAATGAGAAGGTTTGCAAAATGGAGTGAGAAAAGTGCAATGTAGATGAAATGTCTAAAGTTGCCAACAGGCGTTGATAGAAAATCAATAGTGCATTATCGTTGTTAAAGACTAATTTGTGTGTATGACGTCATTGTGGTCTTTATGAGCTCCAGCACCTCAGAGTTTACGTTGTTGAAAGACAACGTTAGCATTAGCATTGCTGACATCCGCATTAGTGGCAGTGCATCACAGACCTCATGTAGCCACCTTTGGTTGACAAGGCACAAGCGTAGCCAGATGTATGTCTGCTAGTTTCTATCATAGAGCAGCCAATGTATAAATCCAATTTGGCTACTCCACGGTTACTTTGTCATAAAGTGTCTGTAGCGACGCGCTCACAGTGTGTGACAAATTGGGCATTTTGCGCTGAGTAGCCATCCGTATCCACATTTTGTGAGGTAGACGTAAAAATAAAGGCTGCGATCACCCAGCCCTGCCACTTTCCGGACTTTCCCTTTGAGGTGATTCCCTGTCAGACTCTTGCAAGTCTGCATGTCTCATCGGAACCCCTTGGCGAAGGCTTATCACAGAGCCCTGACACAGAAATCTGTGCAAATGTTCAAACACCATGGCCGTTTTCCCCAAAAGCCCTTAGGAATACATTCAGTAATGTCATAGACACATGCACAGCAGACAGGCTCGCTGATTATTCTCGCCGTATCTGTCAACTAGGGGCTGATCTGACAGAAATGCTCCGTTCAGTCTTGCCCGCTTCGTCAGCAGATGGGCAGGTTTCCGTACGATGGCTACTGCTTCAGTTTATCTGTCAGCACCCCACAGCTTGCAGAAGACCACCGGCCGGGCTGTTCATGAGTGTTTGAGCTTCCTGAGCTGACAATTTATTCATCAAAAGTGTGCAAGATATGTATAGTGTTTAGTGGCACTTCGACAAACTGCTATCAGTAATTTTCCCAAAATGTGCGACACATGTACACTGACAAAAAGTAAAACATACAGTATATATCATGACAAAATGTTAGCTTGATTGTTTAATGCCTGTTTAACCACTATATTTTCGGTTCATAACATTTCACAAAGACACACTAGAATTAAAGGTAAAACACAGGGTCGTCATAATGAAGTTGAGTTATGACAATTCAAAGGCCGCTGAGTGACAGGGGACCTAAAAAGTTAGGAAAATAATTGGATTGGTGCCAATATGATGCACTTTCAAAATCTCTAGCAGCAGCTCTGATGACACAGATCCCCGATATTTAAACTTTATGGATAGATTTTTGGCATGCCGATGTTGTGCTTCTCAAGGACCCCAATAAGCTGGAATGCCTGCCTTGAATGATACTTAACCACAACTCTTATTAAAATGCATTTCTACAACTGAGATATACTTCTTATATGCAGCTGAACGCAGGACCATTTGACAATCTGGATATGCATTAAATGACTCATTTAAATACTTATTCCATCCTTTTGTTGTGTCCTTTACAGATGAATGTTCCAATCAGTGGCCAAATGATTACTACTCAGAGGTAATATACTGTATCAGGGACATATGGAGTGAGGGATATTTATTTATTTATTTCCGTAACGAGGCGTGTTTGTTTCTCTTGGTTCTCTACTCGCTCGCCGGGTGCATGTCAGCCATGCGTCGCTGCACCAATTTGCCAGGCGCAAACAATAATGCAATAAAAGCTTGGGGCTTGGTAATCGACACACGTTTCCTCGTACCCCCCAAGAAGACAGGGCGGCTGTGCCGTTTGGCAGCCCAGGCAAACTTTATGTTTCTTGTAAAGGTGACGTATTTCATTTTATTCAAGAAATGTCATTGAAGAGCGATACTTTATTATATGAAGACATTTTTTGTATGTATAATATTAGAAAGATATGAAACATCTTTATATAATGCGTGTGGCTCAGTGGACAATGCCTCTGTGTCTGTGATGCTGGTTCAATCCTGGCTTCAGCAGAATAGTCACATATCCATGTGCCCTTGCTCTAGGCCCTTGAGCGAGACCCTTAAACCCTGGCTCTGTGGGCATGGCTGCTCTTTGCTGCCAAGCTTGGTCTGACCTACACGTTTGTCATGGAGAGCAAGATGGGGTAGGTGAACCGAGAATTTCCCTACAGGGATCCATAAAGTGTCATTATTACTAAATGCCTCCTCACTCATACTTTTTTCAGATCCATTGGCAAAATATAGTACAGCTACATTGATTACAGCCATTTTTTGTGTTTATCAGCTTTTCTTAATTGAGAGAGAACACTCACCTGAACTGCAGGTTTTGGCCGATGCTAGGGAATCCCTTCAAACCCACAAGTGTGGGCATCGAACTCACAACCATGAAGACGAGACCACAATGCTACCTACTGACCCAGCCCCAGAACACCATTCCATTTGCTCATCTGTTTAATTATTTACAGATTTGTTTACTTCACCTGTATTTATGGATGCGTCTGATGGAATCTCCGCAGCAATATTTTAAATGATGGTAAGCAAGGCAAGTCAACCATTGCCAGATTGTAGCAAGGCTCTCAGATGTGATATGGTAGAACAGGCCTCCGGAATGTAGAACTAAAATTGGGCCAAACTGCAGACTCACCAGCACCAAAATTGGCAATCATTTATCACACTTTGGGAAGTTTGTGAGTGAAAACAGGAAAGTACTTTCTGAGGTGTATGAAGCTATATACTATATATCAATCATCATAAATACTATTACAAGTAATATTATTATAGCATTCTGATGGAGTTTCATGTTCATCTTAACCTGATATCCCGCTGTGAAGCATCACACTTAAAACAGGGGAATGCTTAACCTCTTAGCTTGGATCGATTAAGCTTCATTATACATTTTAGCACATTCCAGAGATTGCTATTCCCTAGCATGCATTCATTAGCTTGGCTAGTATCTGACAAGTCTGCATGAGATTTTACTTAAATTTGATTTTGGCAGGTGCTGGTGTGAGTGAGCCAGATATCTTAATTGTAATTCCAGTAAAATTCTGCCTATGTAATGGAGTTTCCCCATGTTCTGGAACTTCCTACAGCAGACGACTTTGGAGACAGCCTGTAAAATCAAATCCAATATGAAACACATTTTGATACCTGGCTTTACAATGAAATTTTAAGTTGTATGAAATCAAACTCTGTGTCCGGCTTTTGATTTAAGTGGAAAGTTCTAATGATTTAAGGGACCAGCAGAAACACATACAAATAAATGCTGTCATCACAGTACAGTGTGACTCAGAAACTTAAAGAAGGCAGACTTCTCATACACAAAGTGCACTTCCATAATCAGAAAATAACGGAAGTAACATCCATCTTCTGTAACTGCTTGCTCTAGTCAGGGTTGTGGGTGGTCAGAGCCTATGGATGCAAGACAGGGAACACCAACCCATCACAGGGCACACTCACACACCATTTGCTCATACATGCACACTTATGAGCAATTCAGTGATGGCAGTCAACCTCAGCAAGTTTTTTGACTGTGGGGGAAACCCAGCATACCCAGGGGGTACCCCACGATGACACAGGGAGGACATGCAAACATCACACACACAGGGGGACACGCTAACTCCACACACATGGAAGAGACATGCAAACTCCACACACACACAGGGGGGACATGCAAACTCCACACACACACAGGGGGGACATGCAAACTCCCCACACACGAGGGGACATGCGAACTCCACACACACAGGGGGGGGACGCAAACTCCACACACATGGGGGGGACACGCAAACACCACACACATGGGGGGGACACGCAAACTCCACACACACGGGGGGGACACGCAAAATCCACACACACTGGGAGAACAAGCAAACTCCACACACACGGAGACTCGAACACTGGTCCCACAGGTGCAAGGCGATAGGACTAACCACTGTGTCACCATGCCACTCACAGGATTCACATTCATTCTATAGTAGTGGTTATAGACTGGTAAGTTGTACATTGTATTTAATCATGGTTTAATGGATGGCTACAGGATAGCATGTACTGCTCAATACCTGGTCAATTATACCCAGTATTGGTACTATTCTTTACAGTAAGTGCCCATATGGAGTATGGAGGGCTTCTTAGAAAGGTTTACAATGAGCTGACCCCAATCCCAGCGTCCATACAACCTGCAGTTCAGACTAACTAATCCACCTGAAGGTAAGCAGGTCAGGGCCTGGTCAGTACTTAGCTGGGAGACTAACTACGAAAGCTGGGTTAATGCTGGAAGACGTGTGGGTGTGGCTGCAGGCTGTGTGAATCCCAAAGCAGTGACAGGGACACTGGTGCCATCCTTCAGATGAGATATAAAGCCGAGGTCCTGACTCTTCCAGGTCATAAAAGATCTCTGGGCACCTTTCAACAGAGTAGGGGTGGTACCCTGATGCCCTGGCTAAAGCTGCCCACTGTGATCCTTTTCAAATCTGGCCTCCTAATCATACCCTATATCCAACTGGTGAATTCTCTCCTGCCCATTAACCACCTTAGCCATTGTGCGGTGAGCGTACTGGTGCACAATGGCTGCCGTCTCAACATCCAGGTTGGTGCTACACAGTGGATGAAGTGGCTTTCCATTGCTTCTGTAAAGTATAAATTCATTCAGTCTAACCTAAACTTTGAAGTACTACCTGAACACCATGCATAAAAAACAAAGAGATTCCATATATATAATTTAGACCCAAAAAGGAAATCACATATTCAGAGAACACTACTGTGAGCCACGCCAGTGTCATAGGAATGTGTAAACTTTATTTTGGGTGGTTTGTTGAACTTCAGAAGCCAAAAAAACAAAACATTTATTGCTTAATATTTGTCATTGAAGACCTGAGCAGCTAGCCGAAGGAAGCAACAGCAATAATGTTTGTGCCTCTTGTCAAACTTCTGATCCACAAGTTGATGTGAGCAGAAGTTGATAAGTTCCGATCGGCACACTGGACATGGATACATTTTGTCAGCCATTAACCTTCACATTGAAATGTATGTACCCCTCTGTTACAGTACCTTAGCACAGCTACTCATCCCATTGGCTAATGACTGACCACCTGACTCAGTGACTCCTTAGCCAATAATATCCTATGTGGGCAACTCAATCAGATTCACATTCATGACATGAGCAGCTTCAACTATAAAGTGAGTTTTAACAAGATCCGGGAATACATTAAAATTAATTGCATTCGAGTTCTGACTTAAAGTTCTAGCTCAAACTATATTATATCCTAATTGTCAAATAAATTTTAACACTAATCCTTGAGCAAGCTTTCACAAGCAATGTGCTACACTGAAATTAATCAGTTCAGCAAGTAAATTAGCATAATCTGTCTATTCAGTTGAGAAATTTTGGTCAATGTTCATTGAAAATTGTTTTAAAAAGTATTTTCTTTACATTTTTGTCTGCGCTGGCAGTATTTTCAGTAACAAAAGGCAAACATTATGTAAGGTAACATAATGTGGTGGAGCATGTTGCTTCGATTGAATGTTCTTTATGCATTAAAACATAAATCCAGTGGTATTCATTGAGGCTAAGAGCGGTGGGAAGAAGCCTTACAAAGTTTACTGGGCTTTAGTCACAATTCTGCCCAACACCGACAGCTTCCCGTGGGAGAAAAAACTCAACTGCAAAAATGAATTTCTGCGAGTCATACTCCAACACACTACCAGCTGGAGTGCCCGAATAATTAAATTCACAACCAAACACACAGTGTAAACACATGGGCCTAAAACAGATTTCTGTAGAAAACTCACAGTGTCCATCAACATCTATACTGCGCTAGGGCAAAAATTTCAAATACACTGAAACTTGAACTTATTTGAACTTATTTATGTACTTCCACTTTCAATGTTATCAGAGAGGAGCCCAACATATCTTGCTTAAGACAGGACATTCGTATGCATGACACATTGCAAGTGACAGGAACAGACAGGGAAAATTACAAGAACAGCAGACAAGTGTTGATGTGATGAAAGAATGTAAGTTTCCAGAGAATTCTGGGGGACATCACACATTGAGACTAACTCTCTCTAGCAAACGTGTTAAGAAAAACCCAGTGAATCACGGTTAATTTTAATTCTCATCATTTTTAACACCATACAGCTGTATTTTAGAAAGGGTAAACAAACTGAATTTGCATTATAGATAACATCAGTAAAATATTATTTAGGACCCCACACTTCCAGATACAAATACAGGTACCACATAATCAACAACACCTCGCTGTCTCTTGGTCTCTCATGGAGTCAGGATATTTATTGTCTGTAGCTGGTCAGACTCATCAATATAAAGCTGTTTTTTTTTGCTGATACTTTTTGTTCGATAAAATAGATTTTGTTCACAACCAAAACCGTTCACAAGTCCATTCTCTGGTGGGTTTTATTTTGAACGATCAACAAAATTTTAAGCTTAATACTGTTGTTGCAGAAGATTGTCTCCTGGGGTCGAGGCTGCAATAAACACAAGTGGGCGATAGATTGCGAGTCATGTGCCTGTTAAGGCCACACAGGAGCATGAATTCCGGATCCAGTTCCTGGGGTTTTCTTGTAGCACCGTCTGGAAAAAAAAAAATCGAAGCATCTTCAGTGCTCAGTGTACAAATGTTTTAACTTGACTTATTCTTAATTCTATTTTTGATTTGATTTGCACTGTCTAAGGGTCATTCAGGGTACATTTCACTACATCTTATACATTTCACTACCATTTATGTGATGAATAAAGCATGTTGTATCTTGTATCTCTTATAGGTTCCTTGCATTACAGCGTGAGCTAAGCACCTCTGCATAACCCCCTTCGACACCTGTGAACTAGCACTGACCTGGGATGAAGCTGCAAGACGTTGCCAGACACATCCAGTTTTTCTTTTAATATTTGGATGTATTTTGTTGAATCAATTTCACATTCTCTTCTTCTTGATGTTTCTCTTATCTAACTGCTCCGCTTGGGCTTGGAGTAAGTTTTATTTTTAATAATGAGTTCATTCTAACTGCCTTGTGATTCCAGTTAACCAGAATACTTCAGATAAGTAATATGGACTCCGTGAACAAAGTGGTTTTCTGAGAGTTTTCGTTTTCTCAAGTTTGGAAAAAGTCGGGTATTTTAGATACGTGAATACCTGAATATATTTCCCTTCTGGGGATACTTTGATATTTTTATATATCTATATTGGTGCCTTTCATTTACTTTTTATTTGAGTTTCTCTGAAAGGCATAGTTCTCGCCTTAAATTCACAACTCATCAGAAGAACTTCACAGATAGGAGTGTTTGCTAAAATTATTTTTCTTTGTGAGAAACTTGCAAAACCCACACAAAAGCAGCAAAAATTCCGTGGGTTGCTGTGCAAAGTTCATTAATTCAGCTTTCCCAGCACCATATCAATTCATACGTAGTTCACAGTGTCAGACAGTTTTATAATTATTACAGTCTCAGTTACACCTAGAATGTATAATTAGTATGTACATTTTTTTTTATACAGAACAAAAAAAAAGTTCATGGTTTCCTTCACTGTCTATATAGATCAATAAAATCACCTTTGTAAATAAGACTTTGTTGGATTTACTTGTATTAGTATTGCAGTTCTGTAGTTGTCTGTTCACAGGTTACAGACCTGGGATGTTTATATCAGCATCTCCCATGAAACATGTATCGAGCATCTGCATCTCTTAACCAAGGCTGCGTTTATAGTCTATTAGAAGACTGTTCTTTGCATCCACAACAATGATCTCGCTATTTTGAATGCCTTTGAGTGCCGTTTCACATGTTTTGAGGGAAAAATTGCTCTACAAGGACCTGATTGTTTACCCATCATTTTTTTCAAGGACCTCACCTAATTTCCCCTAAACCCACTGCTACTAAGGCATTATTTACACGTCACACGTGTATCCAGCAAAAGGATTATGCTCCTGCGCTAAAGATTTGTTCCTGCAGCTGAGGGAACTTATCAGACTCTCGCCTTGACACCAGAGGTGTCACCATGGTAACAGGCTCACATTAGCTTAGCTAAGTCAGCCACATGTCGACAGGTCGTATGACTTTGAATGCCCTTGTGTTACATTATTTGCTTCCCTTTTCCCAGTTTTCACGGCACACTGCTGCCAGAGCACATTTCGAGGTAACGCAATTATTTTCTATGTGTCCAGAATGTAGTCTCAAAGTTCAAATCCCTTACTTGAAAAATATTCACACAGTTCATGGTCTCATTTCATTACTGTGTTTAATCAAATTAATTATGAAAAGAAAACCACCCCTTTTCAAACATAAATTAATATGTGACTCTCTTTAGAGGGACAGTCAGGTGACAGTGATTATCGGTGATACTTCAGCTTACATTTGCCCTCGTTCCAGACATTTTTAAATTCCCGCTGTATGTTTTTCTGTCCACTAGACACTGAACTTCTGAGCTGGACACTCGCAGCGGTGAGATGCCTCCTGTGACTTCTTTTATCCCCATCTCCAAATCTTTTTTTTAACCTATGTGCTTGCCAAAATGGCAGCTTTGTTTTTTGTGTTTCCTTGTCAGATTGTGTTGTGGCCCGATGTTCAGAAGATTTCCTGTGCTCCTGAACACAGAGTCCCTTCGCGAATAAAACCTGCCATTCAGAACCTGAGCTCTGCGTCTCTCAGTTCAGTTTGATCTGTTGTTGTCTGTTGGTTCAGTTTCACATACCTACCTTAGACACCATCACAACAATAAACGTACTTATGGACAATAAAATTTTATATTGAGAATAACGTATAACTTCAAATTAAATTCCATTTGCGGCAGTCACATACCAGCTAGCTACCATAGCGATTCATAACTAAAGGTAAAAAATGCTGACATAGTGCTTCATATTCAATACAATGATTCTCAACCTTAATAAGAACGCAAATTGGGTTTGATTTTATAATTGTAATTAATCAACATTAATAAAATAAAATCTATGATAAAATATCCATTTTATGTGTGTGTCCAATAAACTCTTTATACTATACTATAATATCTTTTGAAACCTTGTAACGTAAATAAAAATAATTTTCACTCCAAAAATTCCAAATTACATGGGAATAATTTGGCTGACAGCCTTAATAAATACGTTGATTCTGCAATTAGGTCACTGAGGTCTACATTGCTCTTTTTCTCAGAGCTGCGTGTCTTTGTGCCACAAGCTAGCCAAGAAATACTTCTTCGAAAATCAAAAAAGCTCACCTCTTTCATTAAGCATCGTGAAAATTGTGCTGTGCAAAAATCCCACCTCCTGAGACAACCCCCCATCATATGGCAGGTGTATAGAGACCCTCTTTGCAAATTCACCAGCAGGAGCAAAGCACTCAAACGGTCTATCTGATACGAGGAGCCCTTCAGGGCCGCTTAACAGAAACATACATTTGTCTGGCTTTGATAGAGATGTGAACCTCAAACCTCATGTGAATCTTAAACCTCTGTGAGAATGATGTGTGTCTCCGAGGCCTAAGGGGCTATAGACAAACGGCAGAGTCCGTGATGCCCCATATGTTCTTCCTAAGCGATGTGAGGCTAGAGGAGATCCCTGATTCAGGTCACGGTGTTTCCAGATCTTGTTCCCAGAGACTCAGTTTTTTAACGAAGGTCCTTATGAATATGATGTGTGTTCATAGGTGTCCAGATTATAGCCTTGTTCCACGTGTTCATATGTGTCCTGATTATTGCCTTGTTCCACGTGTTCATAGGTGTCCAGATTATCACCTTGTTCCACGTGTTCATAGGTGTGCTGATTATCGCCTTGTTCCACTTCCTCTTAGGGATTCGGCTTCAAATGTTCCCAAATTTAAAGTCAAACCCCATGTCACCGTGTTTTTCTTCACGCTTCTACTAGTACATGAAGCATTTTACCTTCATTTTACCAGATAACCTGCACCTTACAGTATTTGTTGAATGATGCCTATTGATTCAATTAATGCCCATTTTCATATTTAAATGAGTATAATTTTGGAAGTTCACGCCTCCGGTAGCTTAATCCAGTGCAGATAACGAGGATTCTCATCGTCGACAGATTTTCTCTCCAGTTCCTGCTGCTTGGAGAATTGAGTTCATACTGGGAAATCATTTCCGTCTAAGTGTTTTAGGTTTAGGAAGAATTTTGTCCAGTGTCTGTAATTATTCTTTCATCATTTTTTCCCGATAATCCAGTCACACTGGCAGCACTATTGAGTTAAACTGCACCTGCTTGTAAAAAGCATGCAGGGCCAGGTGGAGGGAACCAGGTGACTTTTAAGTACATAATTTTCACAGTGCAGCTGCCATGGTGACCTTTACTGGGGAAATTACCTGTGAGGTCACAAAGAAATATTGCATTACTCAGTCCAGGCATGCCTTGTGTGGTAATTTTGACCTGAACCTCTTCTGAAACTCATTAAAAGTTTATTATACAATTTTAGCATATTAACTGTAGAGAGAGAAGAAAGCTACAGCCGTCATTTTAAATATTTTTGAAACATATTCGCATTCCGGGTATGTGCAGTCAGTAGGTTGTGGGATTGATTTCATCCTCTGTGTGGCGTTTGCATGCCCTTCCCATGTTTACACTAATTCTTTCAGGTATTCTTGCTTTGTCTCATACTCCAAAGACAAACATTTTAGGTTAACTGGAGTTTCCAAAGCTTAGGAATAATGCCCTGAACTTGACAATCATCCCCTGGTTCTTGGCCTGTGCTTTTGGAGGGGATAGGGTGCAAGCTCGCCGCAATCAAGTACAAGACAAGGGGTAATGGAAAATGGATGGATTATCCACCAAGTGGTCAGTACTGGGAAGTGCATCTGGAATTGTTTGAAGACCATAGTAATTTAATTGACAAGGACTGAACTTAAGCCCCATAAGCATAAGTTAACTGCCAACACTGTCTCTTGATCTCTGAGGTTCCGAAAAATAATAACGATATAAGAAATGGAAAAATGGAAGCAAATTGGAATTCCATGTTGGGAGGTTTGTGTGATGGACACAATCTTAACGCACAGGTGGATCAATACAGCTTAGACAGCAGCGAGAGAGACTGACATCATAAAAAAAGCAGAGACTGCACAACCATCATTGTTGATATTCTGCCTGCCCTCCAGATGGTAAGTGAAGACGTTTCAAAAACCTGTGATTGGAACACGGATAATTCTGATCAACTGGTGCTAAATCTGCATGAGGGGAGACATATGCAAGGTGTCTTCACATAGCCGTGAATGAAATCAAAAGCATTGAAAGTATTTGTAGCGGATGCTCCCATTCAGAGTGTTTCCTGTGCATGTTATTCCACACAGAGAGACAGATGCATGCTAGGTATTTGTTTTGTTTGAAGGTCAAGTTCCAGTATATTTGTTAATAATGAATAACTGCAATATCAATTACAACCATCACAATCGCTAAGTCCAGCTATTCCAATATCTGCTTTGAACAGCCAGTGCCTGTCAAACAAACTATCGATTCACGTTAAACGAACAAGCGGGAACATTTACAGCATGGCCTTGATTTACAAAATAGGGCCAGCAGCTGGAATGGGTCAAAAAAAAAAGAAAATAATATGTATTCGTAGTTCCAATGCATGCTACATTCCCTTATGGATGCCTACATTTGAAAGGATTGTGTCTGCCTTTCCTGCACTAGTCGAAGCAGAAATTATACCATTTAAGGTGTTGTCGTGTAACGTATTTCACCTGATATGTTGCTGGTAATCCTTGTGTGTCAAAATAATTTTCTAGAATTATTCTGGCTTCAGTAGAGATACTTCTCTGTTCACACTATTAACATGTTCACTCTAAACATATATTATTTTGAGTGTACCGCAAAACATCACACTTGTCTCTGGGATCACCTGTCTGTAACGGAAATGATGGCGTGGTGCTTAAATGTAGGCACCCTTTGTTTAAAGAATCTGTGCTCACTGACCTGTGAGACATAATGCTTTAAATTAGATGTGATCCTCAGATATAACCAGAGCTTGTTGACTGATGTTTTTTTTGATCTCCCTAGAAGTTTTCAAACAGCAGCAGTATGGAAATGTCAACAACATACGATTCTTCATGGTCATCCCAAACCTTTTCAAGATCAAGCCTTTCAGCACCATTCAAGCGTTTCCATCATCAGTCCTCACTTGTTTTCATCAGCTAAGGTTAAAACTCAGAGCACCTGACTGCACAGTCACATGACAGACCTTTGAACACACAAACGCATAAAGGTTTTGTGTGCAACAATGCATAAAATGTAATTTCAAGCCGCTGTTCAAAATCAATACCAAATTTAAGGCAAAATTGCTTCTTTTCCTAACCAATCAGTTTTAAAGGAATGTTTCAACCAATCCAGGCCTTTCAGTGGCTTTGGATTATTAACTGTTATTAACTTTTACATGCTGAGGGTGGCTGTGATTTATAAGGTGTCGGAAGTCTTTGGTACCAATAGCTCCCACAGGCCACGGCCAGCATGTTGATTCTTGGAGACCATATAAATGGCTAGGATGTCTATTCTTCTATCTGGTTAGGTTCCCAGTGACATATTCATTGTTGGTGGTCTCTCTTGTTGTGAGTAACCCTCTTCCTCTTTCACCTGCAGCGTGTCCATGCATTACGGTCTTCTCCAATATTCTTCTCAGATTATGCCCAAAATTTGCTTCAAGTTAAAATTTATGTGGTTCACAGAATTAATGGAAGTCTTAGCCAACACCAAAGGTAGCATTGGTACTCTTCAACTTTCATATGAAGAGTGACGGAAATAAATCAGTGCTTTTGACCAGTGACTAGGACCTTTATCCCAGTTCTATGAGCTACCTGTCTTAGATGTATTTATTGACTGCTTTATTACTGATGATTGTTCCAAGGAAACAAAACTGTCATCTTGACCGGCAACAATAAATTCACCTGCTGCTCCGATGATTATAACCTTTGTTTTCATCATATTTAGCAGTAGACTTGCCATTTCACTGTCTCTGAAAAACCATCCGAGTTTTCCAGATTAATTTCCATCTTCGGTGATGTTTCAGATACTGTTATAATATTGGTCTTTGTCGTTCCTAGAATATCAGAATCTCTTTTAAGAGATTGTGGTGGAGTGAGGATAACTGAGTGGGTATACTAATCTGCACATCACCAATTAGTCATTTGACAGCATTCCACCTTATAAAAGGTCGTATAGTGTAGCATTGAGGAAGGCTAGCACTCTAGCCCAGAACAGTGTCATTCCTCCTGAATGTTTATCTTTTATTCCAAGGGAATGAAAATGCCCTGTCTTTCGGGGCCACTCTGGGATTAGTGTAGGGAAGTGTATTGAGGAAGTGCAGATCTGCACGACGACCTCATCACCTGTGTAAGGAAGATCAGGCATTTTTCATTTTGGATCATTCAGAGCAGGGGGCTAGGTGGGTAATAAAGTTCTGTGTACAGGCAAATTGGAGAGAGCCAGGTACAGAACTGTATGGCTGCTCAGATTCCTATGCAGTGCAGGAGACTTTGCAGGGATTCTCCCTTGCCTTGATGAGCTTAATGGTGCAGGTTAAATCTTGTGCACCGCAAAGCATTTTCAATGCCAATGCTCTTCTGCGCGTTCAAAGCATCATTTTGTTGAGTACGTTTCTGGCAGTGCTCTTCGCTGAGAATTAAAGCATTTAATACATCATCGGCCTACTGCCACCTTGCTCAACGTTGGTGATGAGGCATTTAGGTGGGAAAGGGAGGGGATGCCTGGGGGTATGAGGAGTCATAGTTATTCCCTTCCTGTCACAGACTTGAGGCACAGCGCCGACAGGAAAAGGCGATGATGCGCTTTGCGGCTCCAAGACAAGGGGTTTATTAAAGAAAGCGAACACACCGGGGTAAATAATGAAACCAAAAAGACAACAAGTGGGCAAAACAAAAGCTTTTGAACTAACTAAGGGACTAAAGTGACACAACCTGGGAAACAAAAGTAACCAGAACTAAACTAACAAGATACCGAAAGGAAATAAATTCAGGGAAGAAGGTAAAAACGGGAACAAGAACGGGAAAAGGAACATAGCATAAGCATAGGCACATAATGCACAGCTAACAAGACAATGCAGGACAGATGAGAATCATAACCAGTTTAGCCCTGACAGCATCAGTCCTTGGGAATCCTGCTGGACTGCTGAGTCATGACTCTGGCGAGGGTGTTACTGGCTCCAATGCGATAGGCTAAGAAAGATACCTTTCCCCTCCCATGCAAAGAGGATTTAGCCAGTAGGTATAATCAGATCCCAGTGACAGAGGGAGATAAGGCAGAACCCACCTTCTGTAGTCCATTCGGTTTGAGTGGATAGGATGCCATTTAATCTCTGCAATGCACCAGGTACCTTCCAGCACTTAATGCGGCAGTTGTTTGGGGACCAACAACATCAATCCTTGTTACTTTACCTGGATGACGTGGTGATTTTTTCCAGCTCTGTTACTTAACATCTGGAGAGACTGGAAACGGTTCTTGCTTGGTTGCAGAGAGAGATGCTTAAGGCAAAACTGGAGAAATGTATTTTTTTAGACCAGAGGTACACTCTCTAGATCACATTATCTCCAGATAGGAGGTTTCTACAGATACGGAAAAGGTGAAGGTGGATGTTAACTGATGCCAACTACTATCACTGAGTTGCACTTGTTTTTTGGGTTTGCCACTATTTCTGACATTTTTTTTTGGGGGGGGGGGTTGCCAAGTTGGCAGCCTCACTGCACTGACTGGTGGCCGAGGTGGGGGGAGCACAAAGTCTGGGAAAAGTGTAGGGCAGAGTTTGATGGAAGCATGGTCCAAGGATTGTAGCATAGTTTTGTGGCCTTGAGAGCTAAGTTGATATCCACCTGATTCTACTTGGCCCTTTATTCTGGAGGTGGACGTGAGCTATGGTGGGCTAGGAGCAGTTCTTTCCCAAGAGCGAAACGACAAGGTTAGGCCCATAGCATATGCAAGCGGTGGCTTTAGGCCCACTGCAGCCAATACGAATAACTACAGTTCCATCAAGTCGGAAATTTTTAGCACTCAAGTGGGCCATGACTGAAAAATTTTGTGAGTACTTATTGGGCCATAAATGTGTTGTCTACACAGATAACAACCCTCTTGGCCACCTAAGCTCAGCCACAGAGCAACAGTCGGCTGTGCAATTGGCTGCCTTCAATTTTGAGACTAGGTATCTGACAGGTAGGGCCAACCTCAATGCTGATACGCTTTCGCACTAATATCCACAGAGCCCCAATCCGACTGGTCCGCTTGTTCCAGGAACCTCAGTTCCTATAACACTTCAACAAGCAGTGGATAAAACCCTACAGGTACCAGCAGTACAGTCTTTGATCTCTATATTGCCTGCACTGATCAGTGAGGTTCTGGCATTCTGGAAGCAGCAGAGGCATCCATGTCCTGATGAACAGCAATGGTTGTCCCGCTTAGCCATAGCTTTGCTGCCACAGTAGGACCATTTTACGGAAAAGGGTGGAAGGAGACCCCGGGGAAGACCCAGGACACGCTGGAGAGACTATGTCTCTCGGCTGGCCTGGGAATGCCTCGGGATTCCCCCAGAGGAGCTGGATAAAGTGGCGGGGGAGAGGGAAGTCTGGGTTTCCCTAATGAGACTGCTGCCCCCGCGACCCAACCCCAGATAAGCGGGAGAAAATGGATGGATGGATGGATGGGTGGGGTCTCGGATCAGAGGGACCGTTGCCCAGATGGGGGACAGAATGTTTTCCAAGTGGTGTTGCCTGCTGCCTTAAAGGAGGAGGTGCTGTCTTGGTTACATCGGGTGCTCAGGCACCGAGGTCTGCGGTGTATAGCTGAATTGGTGCATAAGAGCTGTTATTAGTGGAGTTTGGTGTTGCATTGAGTTCAGAGGGAAGAAGGTGATGGGTCGGTTTATACCATCGTGCTGGTTGATGATCTAACAAAGGTGCGACAGATACACTGCAGCATGTTGAAAGGGCAGCAAGGGACAGGTGTTCTTCATCCTACTTTGTGAAAGATTGAACTACGGGACTGTTATAGCTGCAAGCAGGGCAGAGGATAATTGTAGTCTCAGTGAAGTTTTATCCTTGAGGTGGCCGGCACTTATGTTTGCTTCTGATGTTGCTGGTGTGGATTCATCCCCTGTTCCGTACACCTCTTCAGCTGGAGATTACATCGTCCACTTTGGAGAATTGCCGTGCCATCCTGTAGTCTTCACTTAGTTGCTGGATTCCACTGTAGAAGAAGTCGGGCCTGTAATTTGTTTAGTGTCCTGTTAAATTGCCTGTGAGGGCAATCTGCCTTGTATCAGTTGTTTTCGTTGTTTGTGTATTGTAAACTTCTTAAATTGTCCTGCAGTTTTGCCTTTCATCAGGTATGGGGAAACAAACCATGGGCAGGCTGGTGCCCCGGTGGTGAGATTTCACACTGTGCCTGGCTGCTAAGATTGCAGTGCTGCGGAGTGCGTGTGTGTACACGGGTGGTTTGGTTTTACTTATTTATTTTTTTGTGGTTTTGCCCCCACTGGTGCCACCCAATGAATATGCACTAATCTGAGTAAGGTATCTTGGGGCTGAATCTGAGGTCCTGTTTTAAGAAGCTTACTTGTAAGACGGTGTGGTTTACTACTTACAGTTTACTTACTTATTTTTGTCCTGGAACAACGTCTTCGCTCCTACTTTTTGGTGGACCGAACCTGTGTGCCTCTAGCATCAGGCTAGGAGGAGAGCCACTGGCCAAACATCCCAAAGGTGGAATATTCTGAAAGTTCCAGGGTGGCGTAGTTCGATATTCTGCAGACTTACTCCACCAGTTCATGACAGGGATCCATCCACCACTGTTACAAGATCTTAACCGATTTAAAAAGATCTGATCTCCTGACTTCTTTGGCTAACTTGCAGAGTCTTTTTTCCAAATTTCTCTTAGAAGACTTCTTCGACGCATGTCCTAAGGTGACTAAGTATAAAAAAGTTCATGAGTGGCAGTTGTAAATATTCAGTTGTTCTTTACTCGTAAATTTCTGTGGTTGTTGTGGTACATCTGCGCCTCAGCATTTGTTCAGCCAAAAATCTCATTAGGGGACAACATCAGAATCAAGAGCTTTTTTGAAGTTTATGTTTCAATGGACTGTTGCATTATATTAATGGTTTCGGTTGAAGAAAAAAAAAAACCTTGATCCTGTTAGTAATATAATACAGTCCCAGTTTGGGATTAAAGTTCCTTTAAATTCACTTAATAGCCCAAATCCTGCAGACTCCCCGTAGCAGCTTATGAAACCGCATTATGTAAAGTTAACCATACCCCTTGTGAGAATTGGAGGTTTTTTGTTCCCAAGAAAATATCACTCTCTTTACTGTGAGGAATATGTCAAATATGTGTGCGTGTATACTGCAGAATACCTAAAATTTATAGTTTTTCATTCTGAGGTCCTTTACTTATCCTATTAGAAACATAACGCATTTTTTCCCCACTGAAAGTCTCTCAAATCCAAACAAATCCAGTGAAATCGCTTATGAAACTCCATTACATAGAGGTGACATTCTCCCTTGGTGCTAAGCTAAAGAGGGCAGCCATGTCTGCTCTCTGTGTCACCTTCTAAACACAGAGCTGTGCAAGGATCCCCCTGCAGTCCAGAGAAGGTCTTAGGTGCTGTAAATGCATGAGCAAACTCTCCTAAATCTGCTTGGGCCTAATTTTCCCCGTTCCCACTTGGCAACAAGCCGATAAGTGCCATCTAATCTGTCAGTCACGCCGTTCCCTCAGACTTAATGCCAACTGCTCAAAATATGGCCTTGCATAAATGTCTGTAATACTTAGGCTTAAATAAATGTCAGATTATACATCATTCCACTGAAGTGATGTCAGCTGGTGTAATAGTACAGCTCTGGATGTAAAGGAAAGATCTTTCTGCTTAAGAATAGCAACGCATTTTAGTAAGGTCACTCTGGCGCAGTGAATGCAATTTCACCTCATCACCTGAAACCGGGCGTCGAGATGTTTCCACGATGGATGGAAACTAGGGTGACCACCCGTCCCGCGTAGCGTGTGCGCGCACAGCGTTTGAAGCCCAATTCATGCGTCCCGCAAATTGAGACCGTGTCACGCATAATCAATGCTTGCTCAAAAAAAAAGTTGGTCACTCTAGTTTAGGGGAAAAAGGCATCATTAATATACCATTGAAGGTGGTATGTGCTAGAAATGGGTAAACCACTATCAGTGAGTCTGCCCGTGGGGTGGGGGCACCGCCGCGCCAGGCAGTGTCCCACATTGTTCCTCAGAAACATACCCCTTGTCCCCCCTTGGGCTTATTAGCAGGTGGTCACCCTAATGGAAACCCTTCATTTAGCATGGTCGTACCGGGACTCAAACTGGGACACTATATTTTAACAATTAATGCATTTCATTTTCCCCCTTATTACTACAGCTGAAATACTAAATCTGCAACTACTTTCATGACTGGCATCAGTTCTGAGCTATTTTTTGACTGGACTGAATATGGCAGTCGTTTGAAGTTCATGCTGCTCATAATCCTTGACAGACTGAAACCCAAAAGGTTCATTTCAGTCATATATTTCTTTTTCTTTGTATGCCTTTTTTATTCAAAAGCTTCCTTTATTTTCTTTTGTTTTGAGACTCCTTAGGCAATTAGTGTTAGTAACCAAAACAAAGAACATGGTAGGTGAAGATAATGGGCTTCTGAAAAGAAAAATACGTTACATTCAAAGTGCAGGTTATGGTAAGGATACTGCGGGGAAGGACATCCATCCATCTTACATAAGCAGTTCCCCAGCAGAGAGTGACGGTGGGCCTGGAGCCCATCCCAGGCAGCAGAAGGGACAAGGTAGGGGACATCCTGGATGGGATGCCAGTAGAGTGAGAACATAATTAAATACACTGTCCAAAATACCAGTGAACAATGTGTCTGTCAGCAGTATCTTTCTAACTTACAAAATAAAGTGAAAAATCAGGTAATTTTTGGGGAAAAAAAATCAGACGTCCAGAACTGTACAGAAACTTTTTTCACCCGACGGTGTTTAAGATATGCGGGGGTGGGTTTCACGAAGGATCGAGTCACGCAGAGCCATCATAAGGATGTTTCTCAATCTCTCCAGCCCTCTGCCTGTCACATGGTTTAAGATGGCTTCAGTGGGCGGAGCCACATGGCACAAATGCAGGTGTTTCGCGGGTCCTTTAAAGAGTTATCCCCTACTTTGTACGAAGAATCCACATTGTGTTTAACTGCTTAGTATGACATCACAATCAGCTGACCTCACAGTGCCAACTGAAGCCGTGGCACAGACTTTACAGCAAAGCTTTTCAGCTCTTACTTTGTTATACTTTTCAGTCAGTTTAAGATTAAGTCTCTTATGGCAATGTGTTATGTAAACACCCCGTGGTGTCTTTAAATTAGTGCTTAGACTCAATATAAATCCAACAAAACATCTAGTTAGCATCATAAATGCATTCTGGAATTTCACAGCATATTTAAAGAAAAAAACATCTACATTTTCATAAAAAATGATGGCATGAATGAAATCCTGATATTGCTAGATTTTACATTGTGCTAAAGAACCATCAACTTGTGGTGTTTATATGTGTATGGGGTATAATTATTGCAAGCTGAATTGTTGAGAACGATAGTTGCAAATTAAAATTCAGCAAAATATAATTTTTGGGATGAGAGGCAACCTGCCCCCTTATATCTGCACTTATGTGCCTTGACCAGTTCGTTAAATCATATCATATTAATATTAAAGGCTGTAATGGCTGAAAGGTGGAAGGAAGAACTGGGATCCTGCAGGTCATCGTAATTCTCATGGCTGCGTCCGCAACAGCGCTTACAGCCCAGAAAGTATTAAAGTTGCGGAAAATGTCTGATTGATAGGCGAGTGAAAAAATAACAGTGCTATAAATTTTCCTTCTTTCACAGATGAAGAGTTTCCTAATACATAAAACATGCATCCCCACCCACCTCCACAGCCACACAAGAATCATATTTTTCAAATTATTGTGGAGAAGAGGAAATGTCCTAGATGTATATTTCATACTAACAAGAAGGAACACATAGCATATAAAAGCAACACAAAACTTAAATAAATCAGCATTGTACTGACGTTCTTCAATCCTGAGATGTTTCCTAATAAGGTGTGTAGTTTGTGAGGTCTGCCCTCAGCACATACACGGGTTCTACATTCTGCCGTCATCTTTATACAATTTCATATCTACAGCTGATGTAGGTGACCGTAAAATTGAATGTAATAGGAAGAGCAACATTGATATCCAGGCTGGCGGTTGACACTAAGCCGCCGAGGTCATCGTCGTCTAACCAAAGTCAAGAGCACAGAAGAAGTTCCAGTGTGAAAAGCATGCGAAATCCCCGCGCCATCTGTTTTCGGGGCCCATCTCGCTGCCATTCCCCACACCTCCTCCTCCAGATATCATCTGTTGCTGTGGAGTGGATTTGTTTCGCCGTGCCAGTGCCGTGCGGCTCGATGCATCCGTCAGGGCAGATGAAAAATTACGGATTCCATTGAATCTGGACGATAAAAGATTTCTAATCGGGGGGTGGGAGGACGGGGGGAAACCGAGGTGAAACTTTTAGTGGTTTAGCAAATGAGAGACGTGCCTGATTTCGTTCAGCTGCTGCGGTCACTTAGTGGGGGCTTATTAACGACCTCTGGCGTCAATTAAGTTGAAGTGACAGTTTCAGTCACACAAGAAAAAGATGTCATAAATGCCCGTTTTGGGCCCTATTCAGCGGCTCCAACACCCCTATTTGTTATCTCACCCCCACCCCCCCCACCCGAAACCCATTTTTTATATAACCATTTGTCCCAGATTTCCATATATTCCCAGCTTGGGAAATGTGGGTGGAGGGGGGGACATCACATACTTCTTCGGGGAGCTGGGCTCCCCGAAAGAGTGGCCGTATCGCATTCCAAAAAAAGAGTCTTAAATGAGGGGAAAAACTTTGTTTTCATAGCTTTTACAATTTATATCCTATGTGTATGTGCAATAAAGACTTTTATAAAGACTGTAATACACACTGTAATGATAATATTACTGTATCTGCCCATATTTGACATAACAAGGCTGTTGCGTATATGTATTAAACACACACACACACAAACACACACACACGGTATCCATATCTTTGTGGGGACTCTCCATTCATTTCCATGGGAAAATCCCTAATCCCAGCAATGACGACCTTAATTCCTACCCGGCCCTAACCTGCAACCAAGCAAAACATGTCTTTTGGCATTTATAATGTATTTTTCAATTTATATTGTTATTTAATTATTATTATTATTTTAATTATTATAAAATAATTTATTAAATGTACTATTTATATTTTTTTGTATTACAATTATTGAGTTTTCTCTTGTGGGGACTGAAAAAATGGTTCAGATAATGTCAAAATAACAGGTTATATGTCCCCACAATGTAATGCATACATGACACACACACACACACACACACACAGATTTCTTTCCAACACACTTTACTCAAAACGATATGCAGATAATGTTTTTAAATGCCGTTATTAAAGGCACATCACTTATGCATACTGACATTTCTGCCATTAAGTAATTCTCCCGTTAAAAACCAGAAGATAATGAAGGATTCAAAACAAAAGCTCCCCCGGGCAAGATAACCTGCTTCGAAGGATGTGTAAGTGTATGTACTGTGGGGGGTGGGGGGGGGGGGGGAAAGGGTATGCACCGGAATCCGTGTGGGGGGTGTAGATAGTTGTTGTTATGAGGAG
>JABFEA020000044.1:4965628-4980703 GCA_019775915.2 Cyphomyrus plagiostoma
GCATTATCACAACATTACATTGTCTCAATGCGCTTTACATTTCTGCCATGCAAAGACCCCCCGATGAGTAAGCGAAATGCGACGGCGGCAAGGAAAAACTCCCTAGAAGGAAGAAACCTTGGGAGGAACCAGACCCAAAGGGGGAGCCCATCCTCCTGGGGCCGGCAGAATACTCGGACGGAACAACACAAAACAAGATGGTGTAACCTAGCTAATACAGGGGTTGAAACTACAATATCCATGTAGTGGCACTCAGTGCTGGCATGGGGTGGTTGATGGCATGGTCCGAGGTGGAATAACAGCAGGTAGGGAGGTAGAGGCAACGCATGAGCCACTGGCGGGCATGAAGGAGGGTGGTTGCCAGAAACTTGAAGCAGTAGTCCAGCAGGCAGTAGAGGCGTAGATTCTTTGGTCTCATGGGTCTCCAGGCGGCGCACCCCCGAAGGGGTGGGGGGAGGAATAAGAGATTGGTGCGTTAGCCAGAGATTAAGAAACCAGAAGCAGTGTGAAACAAATTGACCGAGTGCAATATACCTCTAGGCTCCGGCAGATCTGACTATAGCAGCATGAGAAAAGAGGGAGAGACAGGTGGGAACACAGGCTTGGGGACTCCCTGAATATCAGCACTCTAGTGCAAGACCAGAGTGACAGCACTGACGCATCAGTTTATCCAAAGCCAAAGACACCCATCCCCACCCAGCTCTTCACCTCATACTGTTAGCCCCAGTATCTGACACCCATGACCCCAGCTTTAACCTGCCGTCACGTCCACTTAACGTGTCATTTCTTTTTCAGTCGTTGGGCCGTCCCGCATGACCACAATGATCCAACAGTTCTAATCCCTCCCCCCCCCCCCCGGGTGCCAGGGTCCCAACTGAGCCTCTCGACTCTTGTCCGCAAAGTTGAAACGGGCCATGAAGCCAAGAGGCCCCATTTAACAGAAGCAGACAAGGTGCTCTGCTTCCGAGGCACGTGGGAAGCCTTATCTCCATGGGGACAGGGAGGAATTGTCAGCCTGTATGTCAGAGACTGGGGTTGGGGGGGGTGTTATGGAGTCACCTGAAAAAGAGCTTCCATTTTCCTGTCGATAACGTTAGCATGGCTCTGCTGGCTAAGTGCTAAGTACTTAACTAGATGCTTCCCGCAGTTAGATCTATATGCCCAGTCCATTTTGGACAACACGATACCCAACTTTTATTTAGTGCCGATCCAGGTATAAAACAGGTGACAAATACCCCCCGGCCCCCCATCCCCTCCCGCAGTGGTAATAGCAGCATAATGTATCCCTGACCCACAGAGCTCGGGCAGCTAATCAGCAGTCATTCCTCCGGTAAACGGCATTGTGGTGAGAAACTGAATGGGCTTGTCAGGTCCTGCCTGTGTATATGGACTGTTAGGCTCGTTAATACACGCGCTCTGTTAAATGTCAAAATCCCTCCATTTTTACAGTAGGCCGGGTATCGATTAAAATATTCGGCTCCTCTTCCAGCTCACTAAGGACCCAATCGGCAGTTGCTAATGAAATAAAACAGCGCATAGTTCCTACAAATCCCAATTAAGGGTGATTTATCATGACACATTCATGCATTCAGCATTTAATGTGCAGTTCATAATAGGAGACAGCATGTATTTAACTATTTACTTACTTTGAGGACAACTTTAATTCAAATTCTAATCACCACTTTTCAAGCCTATTCTGGCAAATTTCGCGGGGGGGGGGGGGGTTAAGACCCGTAATTTTACTAAGTGGCTACGCGGCTGCCCCTATTGTAGAACAATCCAATTGACGCTCCTAATAATTGAAGGGTTCAGATGTGTTCATTCAGTTTACAAAGGGCAGTAAAATTCTCAGTGTAAAAATTACAGAGGACACACATATATATAAAAACATCCGCAGAAAAGGAGAGTAGGACATGGAGGAGAGTAAGGGAAGAACTTAGAACATCTGTAGGTGTCTCGCTTTAGAGCAGAGCCACACCAAATGCATTAAAAAGGCAAAGAGTTCTCTTAAAAAGAATTTCCATGTCTCCAGGGGCTGGCAAACACGTTTCTGGCTACAGCATTTCAGTATGACATGGTGATCAATTGCGTCTTGTTAATGAAGTGAGGTTCTGGCAGATGAAGCTTTATTGTTTTATCTGAGGCTGGAATAAAGGTGATTGTCTGACTTTTAATGTGGCAGGCAATGGATGGAGAGCCGCATGAGGTATTGTTAGCAAAAAAATGTGCCATTCGCCATTCATTTTCTGCCACCTCCCCTGTGTAGACCGCTGTCAAATGAGCAAAAAAAATGGGATGGTGGAATTGCGGGGATTTGGAGGGGGGGGGGGGTAAAATATCAGTTTTAAGTTTTACAGATGGGATCAAGACTTCACATGCAGACAGGAGATGCCAGCTTAAGCGGGAAGCTATGACGTTCGCATTTAGCATTCTGTGATTATTGGCGGAGCTTTGTCTGTGTTTCTATGGAACACAATTGGCTCAATTTTGCCTCATTTATCACACCAAAACCTATATGGAAATCTGCACTGAAATTAATTGGTTTAAAAGCAGGCAACCCATTAATAGTAAGGATATATTTCACAAAGAAAACAAGACAAACACCCAGGAGGCCCCTGACCAGATTAATTATTTCTGAGAAAACACTTCCCCTTAATAGCAATGCCCATGTGTTTAATTCCTTTTCAGGGGGCTGCAACAGAGATTTTGTTTGATTGCATTACATTTTTAAGGCTCTAGACAGTAATTTGGAAATAGATAAATCCTTTTGTCACTGTGATGGATACTACTCGGAGTGATAAAGGTAGGGCATTCCTCACCACCCATTATCCATCTTGGTTTATTTCTAGAGGAAAGGCTTTTTCACTCTGCCTAATGTTCTGTGACCAGAATCGCAAAGAAGTGTGGAGTTCTGGGTCACAATATAAAATCCATTTAGAAAGGCACTTTGTCTAATTTTATACATTAGTCTGGTGAGCGCCAGGAGGTCAAAGGCCAGTTTGATGCTCATCACCAGTATCGGGAACATTTAATTCCACATAAAATGTGGTTTATATATGATCCAGTGTTAATAATAATGAAAAGTAAACAAAGCCGTTTATATCTAAATTTTCACAAAAGTTAGCAACAATCCCACTGAACTTGCTCAGATTTATTTGTGTCCTTCAGCCCAAGATTATTTATTTTTATTTTAGTTTGTTTGCTAATTTATGTTTGATAAGACAAACATGGCTAACACAGGTAAGCAATAAGGAGTGTGCTTAGAGCAGATGTGGGAGTCTTGCCATCTCATTGGATGCTGGGCAGAAGCATCCCAAGATTGCAATTGGACATTGCATAGTGACATCATCTTTGGGAGGCGGTTCCACTGACTTTTAGAGTTCCATTTATCTCTCTTGACATTTGATCCATACAGATAAATCACCTTAAAAGCTTGTGCTCCTTTTTCCCACTATTTCCTCTTGTTGTTTCAAGCTATTTAAAAGTATGTCTGATCAGAGGGGAAAAAATGAGAGAAGAGGAACTTTTCCAAAGTGAACTCTGGGCTTTCCTGTTCCATCAAAAAAAAAATGTAAAGCAGTTTCACATATAACCCAACAGTGGTCAGCTGAAAAACTTACATCCTTTTTTTTTTTACAAAGTGGCTTTGAAAGAAATGCAATGAAAGGGTCAGTGAGCTTGGTTCCTTGTTTATGTCAGCTTAAATACACAAAGCTTTCACATGGTGTAGGTCTGTGCAATCATCCATGCAGGTCAACTGCACCCCCCCCCCCTCACCCCCACCCCATAAATCTGAAAAGGGCATAGAACGTATCCGGTTGAACGAGGTTAGGCATGTGAACAGATATGTAAGCGAGTGGCCGGAATATTACATGGGCTTAAATTCTTTGGTGATTTCAGGATTTCATCGAATTTCTAAGTTAATTTGATTCAATTCAAAATGACAGCAGCACTTCGTAACACACCAAGGTTTATGGCAACAATGATGTATATGAAAAAATAGACAGAAAACAACAGAGCAGAGAGAACGAAACTCCATGATCTGAAAGAAGAATGGAGTTTGTGGGCCCAAGGTCAAATGGATGCCCAATGCCTCCTGAGCTTGGCAACTATAGAAAAGTAGCATGTGTTCCTGTCACACCGTTCGTGGGTCATGCTTCCTTCTGAAGGTCAGATTTCTTCAGTCATCTGCACGCCAGTCTCCATCCTCAGCAGGCCAGTAGCTCAGTCTGTGTCTCAGTACAAATGCTGATATTCCAAGCTAAAGAAACAGGTCTTCAACCTGGATTTAAGTACTGAGACTGAAGGGGACATCCCTCATATATACTGCCAGGCTGTTCCATAGGCTGAGAGCCCTATAGCTGAATGCTCTACCACCATGTCATTTTATTTATGTGAGGAATTGCTAGTCTGTGCATTCTGTGATCTCAGTATATGTTTCTGTGCTGCAACAGGCACATCCCAGTGTGTCAGGAATTTAACTGGAGAATTAAATGCGAGATCTATATCGAATACTGCACCATGGTTTACGAGCTGATTCAGTGAGACTGAAATTGAAGCCCTCAGAGTGCATCAGAAATGTTGTTATAATCACCTAGTGATGGGAATAATTCGTTCTGGTTTATCAGTGTTTAGGGCCAGATAATTTTCACTCACCCATTTCCAGGGAGATAAATGGATGGGGGGGCTGCATCTTTGCTAGAGGGGGCTGGTGGCAAATTATTCATTAACCAGACTTAAACCAGAAAATACACATTTATTTGAGGGGTGTTCTAAAAGACATGGCAATATCTTTATGTTTTTAATGCATGGTGATAAGGCTGATTATGGATATACGGCCATTTATTGGAATGGAGAGATTTATATGTGCAGAGGAATGGAAGTTGAATCCTGGAGTAACTTCGTTAAAGAGAGATGAGCAAGCAAGACTCACATGACAAAGCAATTCTGAGGCCAGACCCGGGAAAGTGAAACAGGAAATACCCAGCAGAACACATTCCCCTACACCGTGGTGTGTGGTGACCTCCTTCGATGACCATTGATCCTTAGTCGTGCTTCATTCCATCCTTGTTGGTGTCACTGTGACAGCACACATGAATTTTTGAGCAGTGGTTTGATTAAAAATGTGTGTGGAAGAATAAAACGGGTGAGGAGATTCAGCACAAAGGACAGCTGCCTCAGAAGGGGAAGAGCTTCGCTACCTCCAAAGAGAAAAAAACAGCTCAGGATCAGATAGGCTGCGTCACCAACTCTTCCTGGAACCCAACTTTGTGTTGTATCACCTGCTTCCTATAATAAACTCCAGTATCTTTGTGCTGACCTTTGTGAGCTCATGGGAGTTTTCCTTACACAAAAAAGTTCTGAGCGTGGAAAGAAAGATGATTAGTTCAGAGAGATAACCAATCAGATTCTAAAGGAGGAGAGTCCAAACAACTAGTGGAGGCAGGACCAACCAAAGCTACAATCTGATTGGTTATCTCTCAAAAACAATTATCTTTGATTCTGCCCACAAAACGTTTCTCCTTTATGAAGGCTGAGGTCCACAAATTCTGCCTCCCTTCTGTCCCCTTCACCTGGTATATGCTATGTCTCACGGCCTATGCCAGTTGGTATTTGGCAACCAGAAGCATCCCAAGATTGCAATTGGACATTGCATAGTGACATCATCTTCTGGAGGTGGTTCCACTGCTACATTCAGTGCCATAGCAAAGGAGCTCCTCCTCCCAGCCAGTCAAGTGGGGATCCCAAATGATCTACTCACTGACCAGGACACAGGTGTATCAGATGATGGCAGGTCTATGTCAGTTACTTCAGATGAAACATCTGTAGACTTTCGTCTATCACCTCCAAACGGCAGACATGAGATTTGATCAAACCCTCTGCAATGACTAGTAGACACAAATGGACAAAACTGGAACCTGAGGACCCCATATGTTCTCGTTGTGGTAAGGATAGCCCCACAGGCCTCTACAGAGCACCCAGCATCTGAGCTTCTTTTTGGCAGGAGACACCAAGGTCTTTTTGGTACATGAAAATCTAGCCTCTTCTCCCTTTTGGCCAGGCAATGAGCATGTGCGATACATGGAGGACAGTATTCAGAAGGCAGTGCTGATAGTTGGAGCATAGACTAGCATAGACTGCATATCCAGACACAGATGTGTCATCAAGTTGATCAGCAGCAGGTCCAGAATGTGGCAGCTGGGTGCAATCAAGGAGTGCAAGTCATGGCCAAAATCTACTGTGATGGTACTCAAATCTGATGGTACCACCCGGTTCTGTAATGATTTCTGAAAATTGAATGAGGAATCTGTTTGATGGCAAGGGCCAAAAAGCAAATGGAAAGGTTGGGGCAGACCCAGTTCATCTCTACACTGGACCACACCAAGGGCTACTGGCAAGTGCCACTGACCCAAACCACCCCAGAGTAGACCATGTTCCCCTAAGTGGGGATTAGCAGTTCATTGTTTATGGATCAAATGGGACCCCAGTCACCTTTTAAATCTACATGGATGAGGTCATAAGGCCACAGCAACATATACCATAGCTTATATAGATAATGTGTTGATATGCTTGGTCTGCTGGGCAGAGAACATTCAATAGTTGAGCAGGGTGCAGGAAAACTTAAGGGTAACTAGGCTTACCAACCAACTGCAAAAAGTGCCACCTAGGAGTACAGGAAGTACATGAACACAAACCTTCCCTGAAAATCTGTTGATTGAACAGTAGGTGACTAAGAATCCTGGACCTCTATGTTATGCAGCTATGTTACGCAGAAGGAGAGAGCGTGGTGGCTTTGGCATACAGGGGCATACCTGAAGAGGTTATCCTTGTACCGTAAGATGAGTCACGGCAGAAGCTAGGAGACGCCAATAAATCCAACAGTCTAGGATGCTATGCCCTGGGCGGCCCAGTAATTTTGTTGCCGGCTGGCTGTTTACTTGCTAGTCTATGACTCGGTAGTGATTCTGTGGGGCCCAAGGGGTCCACCAGCCACGGCAAGGAAAATCCAACAATCACCAGACCTTGCCTGTTCTCGGCTGTCGAGAGGAAAATGCTGGAATAGGGTGAGAATTATCCGAAATCCTTCCACTGCATAGATCGCGTCGGCATTCCCCCCATATCCAGCTGTAATAAGATCACCAGGGACCACTGTGCCTCACTGGAACAGCTCCAGCTCCTGTAAGCCTTGGGAACAAACCCTGATTCCTCCTCCTCCTAACTTCTAAACTTCGCCCCTTCCTCATAGAGGATCAATGTGCATTTTATCTAATTTTCTCTAGTTTTTATGTAGTTTTCTTGCAAAACGGTAAATAAAAGTGACAAGGCAGTTCAGTTATAAGCCATGGCAATATCACAACTGAGCCCTGGCTGATGTTTTTTCTTTAGTTTGATTGCATGATGCTGGTAAAATGGATTGAAGATGGATAGCTCACACCTTCCACGAGACCAATTTCACTCCAAGACATGAGTGGACCAAAGGTTATTAAAAACGAAGGCCATGCTCTCCAGAAAGAAAGTTCCACATCACAAATCAGTAGGAGAGAATGAAATAAGAGAGTTTTTCGGGGAGTTTTAAGTGTGTCCCAGGTAACATGAGCATGCATGATGTAGATCAGAACACCTCACGTCCTGTCACCTGCTGAAAGGATCCCAGCGATGGTCCCATTTCACAGCTTATTCCACCATGATTACAGGATCAGAAAGTCATTACGGCAGTTGGCATAGTCAAAACAAACACCTTGAGCCTGCCAACAATCCTGTTTGAAATCTCTGTCATTAGAATTTGACTGCAATAATATATGAAATCTGAGACTAAATAACTTGGAAATTGGATGTTTACAGGACAGATGTTACACACTTTTTCTTTTTTTGCTTGTTTGTTGTTCTGAATATTCAGTCAAATTTTGCATAAGAATGCAAACCAAGATACATAAATTATTTCATCACCAAACTTGCAATTCCCAGATGGACTGCTTAGAACATCCAAACCTCTTTATTTAAACTAAGCAAAACAAAAAGATCTTGCATTGTATCTCAGGGTCTATCACTTACTTGTTGTATAATAAAACATCCCAGCGTTGGTTTATTTCCAAAATATACTTGAGTATCCGGGACGCATGAAGACATGCTACAGCGATACATCCTAGAATGAAACCCCACATCAGGGTGAGATGCTTCCTGAGGTTTTATGAGTGTAAGTTTTAAATCACTGCAAATATTCTAGGAAAAGCTATTAAATTGTATGAACGAGATTCATGGCAGTACTGAAGGACTTACCCGTGGCTCCATTCATCCATTTTCTTAGCATCATTGCAAAGACCTTTCAAGTACTAAAAGGGAGAAAGCCAAGGCTGAACAATGACCATTAAAGGCCTTGAGATGGACTGGGGTGTGTTTTATGTCCACCCCATTCACTGGCAAAAGTGTCGTTTTGTAAATAATGCAGTGTTGATACAGGTCTGACCTCACTGCATGACATTGAGGATTTAATGGATTTTTTGTAAGTAATAATGCAATAATACAGTCGCTGTTTGTTTTCCTGTTCTGGATCGATGGAGCTCAGACCAGTGAGGCAGGGGTCAGGAGGCAGATTTTACCATAAAGAGCAACTGGCTCATTTCTAAGTGGGCAGCGCGCACACACACACATACACTTCCCTTTGAGAGTTTATTGCCTTCTATTGCTAAAACACTAAGCTGAGGTATATAGCCAGATCCATCTAAATTATATCTGCAACAGGAAGGTATTTTAATATTGTTATATTAATACTGGTACTAAATACTGTGAGCCGAAACCATGTGTACTAATTTGTTATTAACACCCAACTTTAGATCGTCAAAAGGACATCAGTCAACGTAGTCATCCAGGCAGCAACATTTCCATTCCTGAACTTTAACGGTAAAATCCGTCCAGAGTCCAGCTGTATCCCAACAACATCCCGGAATGAATGGATTGTGAGTCCAGCAATCATCATACATCTCAACAGCCTCAGGTTTTTTACTCCAGGATCACAAGAAGAACCGATGTAACATCCCTGCTTCCTGCCTCCAAACCAAGCACCCTTGCTTTCAGTAGGACCTCTCCTTTAAGCGTAATCCCCACCCCCAACTTCACGTTGAGGTCGGCACTCTCCCTGCGGCCCTTCATCCACACGCTGGAACACGGTTGTGTCGTCTTGACAGTAGAGCCAATGGGCTGAGAGCAAGACCGCCTGCCTTCCCAGCCTGGAAGCCGCCATGTCTCGTTTGGATCCACTCCCTGCAAGTCCTCCTGCAAACTAAGCCTGGAACGCTGGCTGGGGCATTAATAAGATTCCATTTGCATGACTGGTAGAGAGCTCATTGTTCTGGCCGATTCTCGTTGAGGTTCTACCAAGTGCTAGATTCCCTACAATGAGCCACATCCTTCCCCCAGCCTCAGATACTGGACTTTTTAAAAATTGAACCATACTGCCAAGGGCAAAGAAATTCATGCTGAATTAAACGCGACGCTGTCTATTTAACAACCGTGTAATTTTAGATCTAAATGTGTTCAGGTTAAATTAAAGTGTGAAATTGTTATTATTATTTTAATCCAAAATTGTGGCTGCTCTTTACCCATTGTGAAATGGAATAATCTCCCTTAAGCGCATCGTGGGACCTAGGGCCAGCCTTTTTCTCATTGAAAAATGGAATGATCTGCTTTTCAACGGATTTTGTGAGCCCCGACAGCGAAAATGCACTACTTAAGTCAACCACGTTGGATAATAATAATAATAAAAACAAAAGTCAACCACGTTAAATGAAGACGGCATCTCGTACGAAGATGCCGCATCACTCACGTAGAGTCAACAAACCACTTACCAGTTGCACATTCAAAAGTAAATGAAGGGCTCTGGTCTTCAAATCCTTATAGACCACAGGTGAGATGTTCATACAAACAGTGCTGCACCTCCGCTTGTCAGCTTGACTCGTTTCTCGGTGATCTTTAGGGATTATGTAACTGTTGCAAGGTCCTTGCAGCTCCCTAGCTCTTTAAATTCTAAAAAGGGCACGAAGGAGATATCCTCTTATCTTTCCTCACAGAATTCTTTCAACTCCATCGCTCTCTGTTTTTATGTTTTCTGCACCGCAGCCATTGCAGCTGCTGATGACAGAAACAACACGATAAATAATGTGGCGTTAATTAGGTACATTACATTGTTTCTGCTTTATAACTAGGCATAAATATGTCTGGTATTGTAAAATTGTTGACGTATATGTACTCTCAATGGTAAAAGGTGTCCCATTGATTAATGCAGATACTATATGATGGATAGTGATGACGGCCACTAAGATATGCTGGGATTGACATGGGATGCTTGTGGGTATGTGTCAAAAGATTTTTTTTGGAGAGTTCCAGTCTGAACAGATCTGGGGTGTCACACTGTGTTTACCTTTCTGTAATTAATTACAGTCTAGCATTGGGAACACAGAACCACTGACCAGCTCATCTCTGCCAACAAAAATATACCACGTACAGGATAGTACTGTTGTCTCAAACCTGGCGGACTGGAGTGTGATTCCTGATCCCAGCTGTTTGTGTCGAGTTTCCGTGTTCACCCCATAATCATGTTGTTTTTAATGTGTAGACGGCGTGTGACTGTGCAGTTGAATTTGCTCCCTGCAATGGAATTCTGTCGTGTTCCTTGTTGGTCTGCCTTGTGGTTTGGGGCAGACTCCAGGTTCTGCACGACCCTGTACCGGAGAAGTAGAATGCAAGATGGATGGATGGATGGATGTAGAATACAAGCACCTCATTCTATAATTGTTCCTTCCAGCACTTTGATAGTAATAATGTGTTCCATAATTCGCTTTTCCAAACAAATCCCAGCCTTATCGAAGCAGCTACCTCTCACCTTATCCCCCTCAGCACGTCCAGATTCACTCATCACCACAGAATAATATGTCACCTTGCTAATTCCCAGGCTTGTCTTCTTCCTGCTAAAAACCGATAAGAGATTTAGACTGGAAATCTGCCTGATAGTGCCACTTTGCTGCTGTGAATAGATTACGCAGTATAAAGTAGGACGTGGTGATCCCGACTCCGTAAAACATTTGCATATATATATATATATAGACGCTGGGAGGCTGATGTTACACGGGTTGAAGTTTTGAGGTTTGAATTTGGGAATTTGGGATGAAGCTCATCTCTGTGTTTGATTCACTGCCACACTAAACTGCCTGCTGGTGTTATATAATGGGGGGGGGGGGCATCTTGCACGACAGCACTGGTACGCAGCCCCTGCTCCTCTTCAGGCAGGACTCTCCCCACCTCCTGTGACAGACACATTTTTCATCTCCTCTCCCATTTATTTCACCCTTGCTCCTGTTTGCCGTCTCGCTCTTTAGATGCAACACAGCATCCTCTGCCTCTTTGATAGAAAAAAATCATCACTGTTACAGAATATCAGGCTGGAGGATGGAGATGCCCAGCATGCATGGTGAGTGTTGAGTCCTGGACATTGGATTGTGGATGCAATGTCCCCCTCCCACCGCCCACAACCTCTCTGACCCTGAAGTCCATGCTTCATTCTTCTGCTTCCCAGCGACCCTCCTTCTGATGAAATATCAAGCTTGTTTACATGGTAGCATCTTACCTCAACCTTTTTCCTAAACGCTGCTGATCCCTGGCTGAATCCTACCTGTAATTCCCAGCGAAGATACTTCAAAGGCTTCCAGGTGCCCCGGTTTTTCCACTTTCTTCTCGCGTACTGTCAGAGTTGAACAGGATTGCACTTCTGTCTGACTGCCATGTTCCGTTTCATGAACCCACGAATTCCGTCTCGGAGTATTAGCGAACGTTAGCTTCAGAGATGGTGATAACCGAACATTAGCATTAGAAAGGTGACATTAGCATTTGCAGGATCACAGGAAGGCAGTGAAATATTAATCAAAAAGCCTCAATTAAACTTCCACCTGGTTGTCCTGCTTTTCAGACATTTCGGAAGTGTGTGTGACATAACTGCAGCTCATTCTTAAGTCATTTTTAAAATTTTTTGCTCGGGTCTAATTCAGTTATCATATTGACTCCGTCCTCAGATGCAGCATGACTTAATTTCTTCTGAAATCAACTGTATACTGTAGAGTACTGCTGATTTTCATTGTTTCCCCAGTCACTGGTGCACCAGTAATGCGGAGGAACTCTGGGGAATGTTCTGGAATGAAGTGATGCACAAATATTCCAGAATCGCATAGCGGACATCTAGATTTTGCAAAGTTCGTCCCTGGGTCAATAAGGGAGGGGCTTGTGGTTCACTTCTTTAACCAATCAGGGCCCTCGTCGAATGGCATCACCACATTGGTCCTTTTATCGTATTTTCAGGCATCCAGCTACCAGCCTAAGTGTTTGTGATCACAAGGTTGCTTGTTGTTATTATTATTATTAATTATTATTATTATTATCAACATAAAATAAAGACACACCGTTACACTGCCTTTGCAGGTGAGCATATTCCTGTGTTTTGTCTGTGTTTATCTATGACATGTCCCTTAACATAAGGCATACACAATAAAACAGGTACTTCTAAAATCTGTGCACCTTGCATCAAACTCAGCAAAACCAGGGCGTGCATCCAACAGCTGTGTAAATTTGACTAGTTCCCTGCATGCCATGTTTTACAGAGAACCTTCCTTAACCCAGAGAGCACTGCCACAGGCCATGCTCACAGTCTGTAGTCCCTCACTGCGAGTCGGAGCTGCATATCCAGGCACTGCAACACTGGAATTGATGAATGCTCATGATGGTCATATGCACTGCCCACACTTTTGTCCATCTTTGTGAATCTTTATGGAATAAAATAACCACTTTGAACCAGCAGGCTTGGGGTCTGAGCAGCACTGAATAAAGTTTCACTTTTTTGGTTGTATTGTGTGAAAAATACTGGCAGCGTATTTACCCAACATGTCCTGTTTAAAACGCTGGATGAATAATCACTACTAACCTCTACTGGTTAGTGAACATTGAAACTTGTATTTAGTCCTCTTTAAGCTTCCTCAGTCATGACTTTAAGTAACTAGTAGTCATGAATCATTTCGTAGGAGCTACTCTGCATGACTAGACTCTCCTTGTGGTTTTTGAACCTTAAAAACGGCCAGGTCATCGACATCAGCAAAGTGGTTATTGGAGAAGAGGCACAAAATTTGGGCTGACAGGGTCTGTGGGTTTCTGAGGTCTGTAGGCTGCAGGAAAGACCATCCCTACAGAAAGCTAATGCTTTCAGAAACATCCCCTGCTACAGAACAATTTGGACTGAGAGCCTAGTGCTGTACTTTCAGCTAGCAGCTGACAGCTGAATCTCAAGGCCCTTCTCTCACTGTTTTGATGTAACTCACAGGCAAATCACTCCTTTGATGTTCTATAGGGTTTAACCCAAGAGCTGCTTCAGAAGGATGGTCATTATGAAGCTGCTGTTCTCCCCGTTTGGAATTAAAGCTAAGAATGGCTAACAGCATATAGTGTACCAACAAAGTGACTGCTCTACCTACATGGGAATGAATTTTAACAGTTTTAAATCTTAAAAGAAACAGGTACATTCTTCTTGTGAATTCTTCATTTGCACGTCAGGATCTAGATAATAGGAGAGGTAAATATTTTGAACAGACGGTTTTTCTTGATACAAACAGCAATTTGGGGGCCCGGATTCATACATTGCTAGCACATTAAAAAAATATGCTTTCATTGGCAAAGCATCAGTGGTATCCCTCACCACGGACTGATTCTTGAATGTCTGTCACTGGAAGCTCTACCTGCTTGAGGTGTGAACATTCAGATGCGCATCTGTGTCCGTTCAATATACAATATTTTGAAGATTTAATTGTACAGTTTTTTTGTGTGTGTATGCAAAATGTTTACTTTCGTGTTATATATTTGTGCTTTTTATTAAAAATGGTTAATAGAAATGTATTCTAACAAGTTAGAACAATTTGAATCAGTAAAAATATACAATATGCATTTTGACTAAGAGAAGTATGCCCTGCAATGGGCTGGCGTCCCGTCCTGGGCTGTTTCCTGCCTTGCGCCAGTAGCTTCCAGACCCCCCTGCAACCCTGAAAAGGACAAGCAGGTACAAAAAATTGTATGGATGGTTAGATGGATGGATAGAAGGATGGATGGGTTTTGATTGAGATAGTATAACAAATTTAGCGCTAAAGCGAGTTAACATGCTATTTATTTTTTTACCTGTTAATGTTATAACATCTTTACGGAAATATCCAGATAAGCCGAACAAAAAAGCAACGTCTTCATTTTCCAAGTTATTTCTCTGCTGAAGAGTGTGAGTCACAGTAACTGATGGGAACACATAGAGCTTTGGGCACAAACACAATCACAGTGGCTGTGGTCATAAACGTCAGCTTCCTCATGGTAAATCTGCATGGTGTCGCTCTCTTGATACTTCACCACCCTCTTTTCTTGCGGATGATTGATGGCAGGCAGCATCTTCAGAGAATCACTTTGAAAGTTTGTACTTGGGGAGCTGAGGAGAAAATCTTTCACTCGCAAGACCCTCTGGAGCAGAGCAGAGCTCTGTAGTCCAGGCTGGATCGGTACGTATGCTTCTTCAACACCTGAATCAAGTCAGTCAAGGTAAATTTCACTTAAATCAGACAGAGCGACATGCTCCAGCTGCGTTACACAAAGTTACTCCGTGGAAAATGAGAACACAAAGCCGTTAAGCCCCGCCGCCCTCTCTCCTGTCACCTGGTGGCAGTGCCGGCACCAAAATGACCACTAGTGCCGACCCAAAAATAAATCACCCGAAGATGTTAAAAAATATTAGCCTATTAACCCGATCCCCCGCAAGGCCAAAGAATGTCTTGCCATCCATAGGTTCACCACGGGTTGACAACTTGTACCGTTGCCACTGCCGCCCCTGCCACATGGCCCCCATAACAATCTTGGACCCAGCCTCAGATTTGTTCTGATGCTGTCTGCTGGGAATTAATTCAATAACCTAATCTAGACATGAAGTGGCTAATATTGAGCCGTGCAGCCTGGGTGGGGGGGGGGGGGGGGGGGGGGGGGGGGGGGGGGGGGGGGGGGGGGGGGGGGGGGGGG
>JABFEA020000044.1:5007000-5024241 GCA_019775915.2 Cyphomyrus plagiostoma
CCCCCCCCCCCCCCCCCGCCCCCCCCCCGCCCCCCCCCCCCCCCCCCCCCCCCGGCGCCCCGCGCGGTGGTGTAATTTAAAGCAAACCTTGCAGAAATAACAGAGATCAATCAGCACAGTGGCCGCCTTAGCGACAGAACACCTTGGAGTATGAGCTCACTTTTCTCTGTCATCAGAGAGGTTTCGGGCCAAAAACAGGGCCTATTTCTGATTCCTAGGCAGAATTAGCCCAGGCAGTCCTGCTAAAGGGTTCTATAATTCAGTATAATTTGTCTGCGTGTTAATCGTTTCTCTACGTAAATTGCCGCTTTCCAGAAACAGGGTATCTTAACTCAGTTTGCATTGCTTAATGCTGTATTAATTTCACGCTCTTTAAACCCTCGCAGGCTTCTAACAAAGATTAAAATGGTATAAACTTCGGTTGTATCAAGGGCACGGCCGAGCAGCCTTCTTGTAGTGCACACGCCTGTCGGAGCGCGGCGGGAAAAGCAGCGGCGGCGACGCACCTTGGCGAACGTGACGTGCGGATGCTCCTTGGCCAGCTCCTCCATCACGCCGTTCATCTGGTCACACTGTGGGGCCCATGGCGCGCAGAAGTGGACCACCGAGAGCGAGCTGGGGAGGGGAGAAGGGGTCAACGTTACCTCCCAGAAAGTGAGAGGCACCCAGCTGGTGACTGTAAACGCGCGGAAAGGAATGGCTGAAAACCGCAGGATATCGGGCCCTGCCGTATTGCCTCCGGTAGCTGAGCCTTATACACGCTGCAACCATCTGAACGCCTGGATGCTTTTCTGGACAGAATTCAGGTTAATTACCTGGTGCAAGGTCACTAAGCAGGATCCCTGCTGAGCCCCAGCAGCCTGCAAGTTATGGCAAGGACTACATCTGCTGAACTGGCTTCATGTCTCTGCGCAAACGGTACCAAACCTGGGCACCAAACTCATGGAGACACGGCAGTGCGTTTACCCAGTAAAAATGCCACACCTCATTTTCAACAAAACCATGCGCTCAGCAGCAGCAATCATTCAAGATGCCACAGGCAATTCAAAGGAACATTAGAGCTAATAAACCAGTTATATTTAGTATGCATAATATTTAACAGCAAAAAGTGACTGTCTCAAAGCCTCAATCAAAAAAATAATCCAACTTTATCTAATCTATTTACGTAGCAACCCTTTCAAACTGCATCCTTTGCTAAGCTAAAAAGATTTTCGGCCTAACATATACAAGATACATAGTTTGATGGACTCACAATGATGCAGATCCAGAAAGACGTCAACACCACAAACTAAGCACACGTAGAAGGAGTCTAAGCAAATCAGCCAATGAGACTTTACGTGTTTTTGAAGGGTCAACATGAAAGCAAAGTGGTTAATGAGCACAGAGGCATTTTAATGTGCGACATTAACAAGTTCGCAGACGTTATTCTAAATTATTCACACCTGCCACTCACACGAGGCATGTGAACAAAACGTGTAACTACTGTTCCTTTGAATAATGTGACTGTCTGTCCTCCACCTTTGAGCACAGAGAAAGCCATCTAAAAAGGTCCGATGCATGACGACAACGGACGTACGGTGTGAAGATATAGGTAAAAGCCTAAAATTGTAAAATTGGCTGTTACATTGGTCAGCAAATACAAGATAATAATATTAACTAGATATAAAAATATTTTTTTTAAAAAATCCACAACACATTGAAGTGGCCATTTTTTAATACTGAATTGTGTGTGCCAACATAGTACTGACTATGGAAAATGCTCCGACAGTTAAAAACACAACAATAATACACATATTGCAATAAAAAATAGGCAATATCGTGTTATTTACGGTAATTACGGACCATTTGCTTAGAATTTCATGCTCTATATGTTCAGGCTGAGAAGTACTGCATGATAAGAAAATTCACCGTAAAAAATTCATTAATAGCGGTAAATTTCTTCCATTTATTTTTTAAAACAACCAGTCAATTTGTCTTTAGTTTTCAAATGTGATTTGACTAATTGAATGATCGATTCGCGAAGATAAATTGATATCAAGTATATGAATGTATTCAACAGAACGCGGCTGGGGGTGACCAGGTTCCTAAATTTGGGGGGGTGGTGGCAGAAAATGCATTACAAGTCGCTCTTGTCCTTGTCTCCGGAAAAAGGCAGGTGAGTCCCTGGCCGGCCTACAGTCTATAAATGCGCAAGAGCGACAGGAATTTCCCTTAGTGATATCACTTTAGTATTCATGAGAACTGAGACAAGTAACAGAAAATAAAGATATGTGTTGAGACATTTTATGAATAAGAAATAGATAGATAAAGGAAAATACCCATTCTACAGATTGAGTCTCATACATCGTATACACCAAATGGCCCGTGGCCCATAAATTCCGGGGAAAAGTAAAACCTAAAAATGCAGCCAACGATCGTGAGAGTTAACCAGTCATCACCTGAAAGACAACACATTTTGAGACCTTATTCAGGCAAATTTACACGAAAGCACACAAATACGCTCGTTAGCCAAATAGCGGTCTCTCAAGGAGCAACTTTGAAGGTGTATTCCAAAGCTAAAAGCTTTGGAATACACCTACAACGTTCAAAAGTACCCTAACAAACGGTCGTTTTCAATAGATTAATGTAAAAACTCTTCCCCGGTGATGTTACTAGGGCGAAAATACCTGCCAGCTCTGTTTAAAAGGTCCTCAAACTGCTGCCGAGACGACGCTTCTACAACATTCGCCATGCTTCCAGGCGTAAGTAATGGATAACCGAGCGTTTGCGTCGCCCTGTACAGAAAAAACTAGGCATTACTATCTGCACTAAAACGAGAGGCAGTAAATGCGCTGAACCCGGATCAGTTTGATCTGTGAAAATGTGAATCTAATATTACTAAAGAGGAGTGTTAAGACAAGATAATTAATCTTAAATTAGTCAAGGAATGAATTTACGTGTTGTTCAGAATTTTCTAAATATACATTAAACGTTACAGATGGATAATATGTTTATGTTTTAAAATTTGAATAATTGTAAATCCACGCATACCACTTTCTAATAAACGTACTACAAATGCTGCTAATAAATGTGGAATGCGTAAAAACGAACTTTTTATGATGGGGTATTTTTCTCGGAATGACTTTGTACACAGCTTTCTCCAGAAGTGAGTACTGAAGAGAGGCGGAAGTTTAGACCTCACAAAGATGGCTGACTCTGACGTACGGGTAGCGGGATGCTCAGCGCACGATTTCATTGGCTATTTCGTTTTCGCAACGCGCTCCATCAAAAACGTGTTTTGCACATCTAGTGAACAAGGAAGGAGTAATTTATTATCTGATGAAGAGGTCCTAAAAGTGTGTTGATCTTTCGCTTTTCGTCCTAAGGAGCTTTAACCGCCATCTCCTCATAAATGGAAAAAAGCTACATAATATACATTAGCTACGGTATATGATAGATTGCCAATTTATTATTGTTATTTTGAAAGATAATAAGCAGCATCAAGTGTATTTACTTGAATTGGCTGTATAGTTACTAAATAAGGTAAGATTTGTTGTGTACCAGGTTCCAGTCGTCGCTCCGATGGACTGTATGCTTGCTTCGCAAAACAAAAGACCCCTCGAAGGAGGTGATGTGGAGGGCTGGAATCACTGCGGTCCGTCTGTAAGTGAAGATATTTACTGCCCGGCAATGTACAGCTTACATTATCACTTGTAATTATGTGAGAAAGTATTTTTAGTGTTTATGTTGTAGGTGCGACCTTTCTTTAGTTCGTCTTGCTGATCTTGTTCTCACTTTTGCCAGCTATGTTCTATTTTAAGTTTTGACATTAATGGTACCAGAATAGATCCAGTATGTAACGTATCCTTACTTTAACTAGCAAAAATAGCCGACGACCCTCTGTATATTAAAGTTCTTTTTTTATTTTAATAAGGAATTTATAATATTATGGTTGGTAGAGCCGGTGAGGGAATCTGAAAGATAACTGTTCTGTAACTGGTTAGGCTGATCACAGTAGTTCATACAATTTGTTTGACCACCTCTACAAATTTGACCTTCATTTCTCTGCTTTAGAAAAAGTTTTGCAATGGTCTGGGACCTGGCGACACGGCTGGGTGTGCAGGGATGGTGGACTGCTCCATGGCAACCTTGGAGAGGCAGGGCGCCCACGGCGGGGCGGCGATGCAGTGTGACAGCGGCCCAAACGCGGTACGCGGCTCCACGGCCCGGGCAAGATTACGGCGCGTTGACAAAATCGCCTTTTGAGTAACACGATCTAAGTTCAAGGTTCAAGTCTTACAAAACAAAACACTTAGCTTTCGCTTCCGCGAGCGGTGACTTTCATTCAAAGTCATTAATAATTTAATGCCAAGTAAACTATATTTTTACTGCGGCAATTCAGTTTAAGTACTTTGTTCAAGGCTGGAATAACAGGTTTGTTATACAACTGGAAAAAGCAACTTTGTTTTCAGAGTAATTTTCTTAACCACTGCGCCATCTTCTGGTCTTTTAAAGAAAGACGTTTATCTCCAGTTTCATAATACGCTAATGTAAGATAACTGCTGTCAAGAAAACAATGAAATTTGTACATGAATGGGGGCTATGTGGGGGTTTCTTGGAAATGTTTGTAAAGAAATAATTCAAGCCAAAAGTGTGCATTGTATGTCTTCTCTGGTCAAATGTCAAAGTTGCCTTCTGCTAAGTCAGTGTAGACTTGGACACAGTAATATCAGAAAATACCACATGTTATCTGTATTCCGCTATTAAATACTGGCAGGAGTTCTGGCCTTACTTTAGCAGTTTTCATGTTTTGTTGTGTGTGTGACTTTGAACAGGTGTACACCCTTCAGGCTGGCAGCTCCGGACAGTGTCTTCGGTGCATGGCAGGAGAGTCGGTGGGTTATCTTTAAGTAGCCTCCCTGTTATGGTCCTAATTAGGATGTGGGTGTGTTTTTGTGTACCAGCCAATCAGCAGCTCCGGTTCTCTGCACTCATGCTTTAATCTTGTAACATTTTCTCTGATTGGGTATCTTTTCAGATATGTTTGATCTGAAATGCTTTTCTTACCCAAGTAGTCAGACTGCTTAGCTAGTTTCTCTCCAGATATAACAAGCTCGAGTTTAATTCGGCTCAGCATTTGGAACTTCAGTTAACATTTTAATTCTTCTTTTTCCCCAGGGTCACATTAACCACATCTTGGGATACTGATCACTTCACTTTGGGAGTTTAGTTTCTTTCAAGAACTAAACGTTGAGGAAAGCAGAGGATCTACGGGAACTTTTTTGTTATTATTGCGAGGATATTAAACGTCTGCCACAGCACTCCACCCTTCGTGCCTTGGGTAGCTTTTAGCAACGAACTGTGTCACTCTGAAATCTACACTGTGTTTTATGATAAAATGTGCCACCTTTAAACAAAGGGCTATTTAGGGATGACAATTACACAAAAGCTTATATCCTACAAGAGGAATCTGTTTGTGGTAATTGGTTTAGCTAGATGATAAAATATCAGCGTACTGGAGAATGGAAGCTTTGAATGTCTCAATTTTTGGAGACAGACTTTTAAAATTTAGTCATTTCAAAATTTAGTGGTTTTAGGTTTAGAGTTTTTTTCTCTAAAATCATCATAATATGTACATATAACGTATGAAAGTAATGACTGGACTGTTTCATATGAATAACTGATTATGTTAAAATATCAGAATACTGAATAATGTGGAATTCATATATGGTCATTCAAATGAATGGAAGGTGAACTGTTTGAATATCTGATGTTTCATTCTAATTCCCTTTCCTTAAGTGCTAATAGTATGTATTTACCCTTTCCAGTCAAAATGTGTTAACTGTGGCTAATTCTGCATATTTGCCATTATTTGGAAATCAGATCAAATGCTATTGGGAATGGTAACCAAATGGAAACTGGGAAATTTCATTTTTTGATCAGAACTGATGAAGTGTGCGGCCAATGTACAGGTTTCTAAGTTGAACTTTATACATTTGTTTTAATGGAAGCCAGATCCTTCAATCTTCTGCCACGTGTAAGTGAAGCTTTTAATTAGTGTCAGATTTCTAAACTTTTTTTGTTTTTATGACACTGATGGAGAAAATAAAATAACATACACTAGAGTGAGTTTTGCTTCAATTGTGATATAATTTAATAAATGTGGTATAATGTGATATTTCACAGCAGCGCTCTCCCACTTGCCACTGTGGACACAAGGTGGCGCTGTGTCATTTATAATGAATGTGGAAATACTATGGCGCAAGAGTTTTTTTTTTTTTTTTTTTCCTCTTCCTCAGCGCTCAGGTAGTGCCTATAGTTTCTGTCTTCTTGTCGCTGTGGTATTCCAAAATAATGTAATTGGGTATATCAAAGTCAGTTAATTTGCATTTTTTTCAACGTACATTAAACTGCTGACGGTGTCATTGGTCGTGATAGAGCACTGCCTTTCATGATTTAAGAAGACATTAAACGTGATTTACTGGATCCCTGCCACGATGCTCCTTGCCCTGGGTAAGCAGATATAGAACAGGGATAGATGGATTGCCACAATGTTTGGCTTAGGCCAAAATTTAAAGGGCTGTGTTGCTGTTTCCCAATATTTAATGTGTCCGACTCTGGGTTTGTAGGATTACATTTCCTGTAGGTATAATCCTGTTGCTCTCACATCATATGTATTTTTATGTATTAATTTTCATGCATCTGGTTTCAGGCGTCCATTATTGTGCATTGAAATTTCACATAATCCCCAGAACTCATTTCCTTCAAACTCGTCCATAAATTTGGCATCTCCCTCGAAATTTTGGGTGGCTTTTGTTTAAAGGAAAGGCCTCTGTTTTAATGCCACTGCAGTCGGCCCACCTCATAAAATGGCACTCCGTCATGGCGGCTTTGCAATACCTCTGGTATTGCTTTTAATCATAGATCTCATAGCTTCTGCTTCCTCCCCCCCTCCCGTTCCAGAGGAATTACTTTAGCACAAAAGAAGCAATTGGGAAAGGCTAAAGTTTGTAGTAAGTCAACCAAGATGGATTTATGTGTATTACTGGCAAGTCTGTGCTGCGCTTCCCGAATACAGCGCGGAACACATGGAGAAATGAGAGAGCATTCTGGGAGAAAGCCTGACCTTGGGGAAAGGCTGACAGAGTCTAGATATTCAATAATGGAAGACAATAAAGGGCCGTTCCTCTAACCTGCTGCAATATGCTACATGTATAAGAAGCTTAACAACTAATAAAAGGGAAAAGTCTTCACACTCATATTTGAAGATTACCGCACACCCTTCTGGGGCCAATATATATAAAGAAGGGCCTTAATGAGCTGGTCAGAGCCTGAGACCCGCAGACTGTTTTCTAATGGATACTCCTGTACAGCCCTGTTAATATCGCCTGGCTGCGACGGTGGAGACTCAAGAAATAGAATGGTGGCTTTCATTAGGAGCCGTAAGTGTCGAGAAGTATAAAAAGTTAATTTATTCCTAATTTAACGTTTTATAAACCCTTATTTTTTGCTCTTTAACAAAATGGATTTTATTTTAAGAAATTACTCTGATGATGGAGGTCCGGGCTATAGCGCGAGGGGCTGTTACATTTACCATCTCATTTACCCTCAGTCTCGGAATCGTATCTTTTCCATATTCCGAGTCCCTCACAATGTGAAGGTAAGAATAGCACCAACTACAGTAACTATGATTGTTGTCTCTGCTGCTTTCTAGATTCTGGCCCTTCTGTTTTTTATGAATGTGTCCTTAACAGGGTTCCATATACTCTTTCAGCATTTCCCGCGACTTTGTTTATCTCTCTTTGATCCGCAGTATTTCAGTTAAAGTTACACCCATGTACTGCAAGGTGAAACTGTCATCATTGTTTCTTATGGGAACTTTATACCCGTGGAGTCTCTCCCCCCCCCCCTCCAAAAAAAAAAAGTAGCCCCCCTTAGTAACAGAATTCTCCAAAGATGCAGAACAAAAGATTGCACACAAAGACACAATTTCATGTTCTCCTCAGCGTTACTGCAATGCGTTGTTCCCCTCCGAGTTTGTCACCAGCTCCTGTTTTTTCCGAGAGCCAAACACGAATTGGACACGACGGTTTTAGGAATTCAGTCGCGAGCAACACTGAAATCCATCAAAGACAAATACCCTACCCAATGAGGGGAATATATGCAGGAGTTTGCCTTCCTTTCTTGTATTCTGAAATGCATATTGCATTTATAATGCTAAAATTTATTCATATACTTAAAAAAAAATATATCTGTCCCCGAAAGGATGAAAAGCACACGGTGTATTAATGTTCTCGATGTCCTTGGAGTCCCGAGATCTACCTGTTTCACACTTTTTCATGTCTCCGCTTCCGGAGCCTTTACCAGCAGCTGTGCGTAATTTTTTAAGAGGGTGTCCGACCTTGAAGTAACAGTGCTTTTGACCTTACTGGAGCTGCAGCTGGTGAGCGACAGATATGGAGAGCAGACGCTTAAAACTATCGCCCGGGTAACATTATCGATAGCTGCGAGGTCAGAGTCGTGTCCACACGTGGAGTCACATGTGAAGGGAACTATCCCTCATGTGAGTCAGCTCTCTCACCTGTAAATCTGCTCCTACTGCGTGAGACCAGGCTAGGTCAGCTGGTTACTTTGGAACTGGCCCGCAGATCTATGTCTAGACAATATGGGTTTGTGTTTTTTTTTTTCTCCCACATATCAAACACACCTTGTTGATATCAATGGTTATAGATCAATAAAAGTTCTCTGTGTAAACATTGTATCCTATAGTCACAGGAGGATTTTTATTAATGTTATATTATAAGGCTGTTTCTGGGCAGTCAGGAAGCGGCGTGTAAAATGTGTACAGGGGAAAGATTAGAGGGACAGGAAAGAGCAGCAATCGAGTAACTGCCCTGATATAATAAAGAGACTACAAAGAAGGACACTGACACTGTGTGTGTGTTTCAGTAGTTCCTTTATTCACAGAAAATGTTCAGTAAAATAATCCCATTATGCTTTGCCACCATCTAATTCAGCGGAAACACTCAGACCGTAACTTATCTTCTAATGCAATTCATATACAAAGCAGGCTGCGGTTTGATGGAGTATAATTTACACAGAGGCGTAATCATTTCAGTATATCTCTCTGCAGGAACTTAGCCACTCGTGTTGGATAGACAACAAACACTCTGAAAACGGTTTTAAAATTAAGGAAACTGGATTAAGGAATCTTGCAGATGCACACTCTTTTTAAAGTTTATATACACTCAGAAAACAGGTTACCAATTTGTAACTTTGCTTGTCACTGGGGCTGTACCCTCAAGGGTCTGCCAATTGTACCCTTAGCTGTAGGTAATTGTACCTTTTAAGGTACAGAAATAGACTCTGAGTAACATGGGGTACATTAGTGCTTGTACCTTGTTCTGTACCTTAAAAGATACAGAATTGTGAGGTCCTGACCCAGTGACCAGTGTCAAGCAAATGTACAAACTGGTACCCTTTTTTCTGAGATTGTATTATCAATGTGCTTTGTTGGTCTTATTCTATGATGCATGAGACAACCACGTAGAATCAAGCGCTAACATTTTGTCAGTGTAACACTGGGTCTGCTGGTAGTGGAATCACTTGTCGTATCACCAGCCTCCTGGATGAGTATCAAGCAGACGGACAAAGAGCTGAATTTAGTCGAATACAAGGTGAGATAAAAAGGCACAGGGAGGAAATGCACAGGAGACAATGGTAAAATGCAATGCCGATGTCCCCCCCTGACCCCAGTGAAGAATAACGTCCCAATTACTAGTGAATAGGGCCTGCTGTGTTACCTTGGCATTCTTGCTGCATCTGAACCTGCGTTTTTTTCCATCTCTTCGGATCGTTCTTGCTGGAGACTCTTGCTGGGGAGTCGTCTGGCTTTCTTAAAGGTTAAATCAAGTCTGTGTCAAAGACAGAGAGGCACCTCAGTGTCCCAAGGGGGTTAAAGGTGAGAGGAGCTCCGATTAACCTTGCTTAACTGTTAAGGATCATTTTATCCCTCGTAATATTACAGATGTCTTCGTTTTGAAAGATGCCATTAATTACGTAAACCTTACATTGTTATGACAATCAGTCACGCTAATTCTTCATGCAATTAAATTACTGTTTTTCTTTCCCACCTCCAGCAAAAACTTTTCAACGCTGAGATGTCCCTTTGATAATTGCTAAAAATTAAATAGAGATTTTATAAACATAATTAAGAAGAGTGAAAACTGTCAGACTCTGGTAGTGCCGGTAACTCAGATTAACTTTTTGATTTCCCAGAAATACAATTACCACCACATCACCGTGTATATCAACAACAACAAAAAAATGCTGCAGATGCTGTAGCCCGGAGGAGTACAATTCAACACAACACAAAAACAGAATATGACCAGGCTGTCAGCAGCTCAACACTGCAGTCTCATTTATTTTTATGCACTTATTTTTATGCACTTACTGCCTATAAATCAACAATACCTACTAACATATGAACACACACACACACACACACACACACACACACACACACACACAAACCCCCATCGACAGAGGGGAGCGGACCTCGCTCGACTATCTCCAGTTTCTCGCATGCCGTCGCAAGGGGGGTGTTTCGTGCTGTTAGACATTACTAGTTCCCACTCTAAGAGGCTGTGTTCCTGTACAGCCGTGCGGTGTGGTGTCCCTGGACCATGACCAAACAAATCACAGCTGAAATGGGGAACAGCTCTCCTTCGACTTGACACCCGGCGCCCATGCTGGCAATCGAGTTAAGTGTTTGTCTTGTGATGGTCTGCTGATTTCTCCGCTGGACGAGTTTCCTGCCCTTACACCATCCTGCAACACGGTTAGCCTTTCCTACAGATTAACGATTAGTCCTGTAACCAGCTTTCCAAAATGATCACGCAGTCTGTGGCCACTTTGTTGCAAATACTGGCCCATTAATGCAAGCGTACTGGTCCTGTAAACAGGAAATGTATGAGACTGTTACTGAATACATACAACACGCTGATCAGGTGCAAGAGCTCCGCCGTCGCGTGTTCTGAGCGATTTTACACGTGACATGATTGTAGGTGCCGTACCTGCCAGTTTCAGCGGCTCAGAAACAGCCACTCTCCTGGGATTCTATCACACGCTGCAGTGTCTAAGGCTTACAGAGAACGGCGCCACGAACAAAACTCGTCCAGTCAATGGCATTTCTGTGACCGAAAATGCCGCGTTAATGGGAGAGGTCAGTGGAGAATGGGCAGGCTCCTTAACACTAAGAGGATGGTCATGAGTGGAAAAGTAACAGCCCAGTACATGTATGTAGCACATGTGTAGCATGTATGATTCAGGCTTGGAGCAATAGCACCATGTTTGATTCTGGCTTTTGGGGCCTTTTGCCCCAGAGTGTTTCTCAGTCATTGGTACCACCGGAACCTCCAAAAGAGGCACCCCTGGGGTTAGAGGCAGATGGGGAAGGAGACAGAAGAGCGGCCGGTGAAATGAAGATGGAAAAGGGGCTGAGGGGCACCATCGTTGCTGGAAAGCCTGCGGAAGAGTTGGAACCAGCGGAGTGAAACGGCTTTGGCCTGAGACATGGCAGCAATGGAAGATGCATGGCCTGTTGTCACGGAGACTCAGCAAAACGTCACCCTCACCTTGGTGTGACTATCAGCATCTTCACTGGCTCATCGCAGTGCCGCGGATCTGCACATTTTCTTTTTTGGTTTTTTGAAGCTCTCTGATGAGACAATATGGCAGCCCATTACCCCCCATTTTAGACGTTTGATGTGCGCTCTCGTCCGTTCTTGTGAGTCTCCTCCGTCCCGAGTTCCCCGGCTCCTAATTGCCGCCGTGAAGCTGGGACTGTGGCTGCAAAGTGGAATTCTCTGCCTGGGTGATTCTCTCCCATCTACGCCGCGTTCGACCTCCTCGCCGGCCAATGACAATGCACTAATTTGGGCTCATTGCGTAACTGCTACTCCAGGAATATTTTACTAGGTTATTCCACGGCAGTCATCACCGGAGCGTCTGTTAGAGGTGCTGCCACTGTTCAATCGCTCTTGGAGAAAGGGAAGTGAGCTAGGACACATGGCTGGACGTCCACCCATCAAGCAAGTTTGTGGGTTTGCCTGGCTGGAGAGAATGCACCTAACATGCCATTGCAGGTTTTTCCTGATACGCGGTGAGATTGACCCGAAGTGCTCATCTCCATCACAGTGGATGGCCTTGTCCAGCATGTGCATTTTTTAATGTCAGTGCCCTCCGTAGGCTAATTTGTTGTCACTTCACCAACATCATCACCAACATCATCACCATTTCGCCACGGGTTTTCTTGAGAGAGAGTCGCAGCAGTATAGAAACAGATCACCTATACACATTACAGAACAAGTTATCAGTCAGATTTAAAACCAGTCTAACTAGCTGATTACGACAGAAAATATACATATCCATCTTGTATATCCGCTTCTCCTGTCCAGTGTATGAGAACTCGTGTTTTGTAATCGACCTAGAATGAATGAAACAACCGTCGGATCTATGACACAGATGAGTTAAAAGCAGGCGCGCGGTCGACGTCAGCTGATCAGACAGCGGGCCCAGCGTCTCTCCCGTCTTCGTACATTAGTGGCAAAACTAGGACAAGTCACCGCTAGGGTGTTTCCTGTATGATAATTACATTCTTACTGGGTTTTTTGTGTGCTTGGAAAGACTATTCAGACACTATCACACTAATCAACAACGTCCAGCGTTACACAATGCGTACGCGCACACACACACACACACACACACACACACACACACCGACGGCAGTGCCACAGAAAAGGTTGCAAGCAAAAGAGATGCATCTCAACTTGCATGCGGAGTTTCTGCTTGCTGTGTAATTTAACGCGACCCCCCCCCCCCCATTTTGCCACTTGCGCACCCACAAAGGGTCCCCAGCCACTCCCCATTATACACATGATGAATAGCTATGATTATTTTGCCTTTACCTTTATTATTTTCACAGCAATGTTTTTTTCTCCATTCTCCCCGATAATAAAAGGGACTTCGCACATTTGAATTGCTTTCCACAGATGATGCACCGTGCTCTATGGGATCTTACCACCCTACTGCAATTTAAATGGGAGAGAGGGCATTAGCAAATGTGCGTGCGCTCCTTTTCCCCCCACTTTTCTCTCTCTAGCCTCATGTGTGGGGGCCAAACGCATATTTAAACGGTCTCAAGGTGCACACGTACGGGGGAGGGGGGTGAAGTTCTTGGTTACACCAAGTAATTAGATGTTACAGCCCTGTGGTTTGTCCTTAACTTTGAATAACAAATATACACAAGAGCTCTTTTTGTTTTGTTTTGCTTTTTGCAACCAATGCTCTACATTTACGGATACGAAATGGCAAACGAAATGGCAAACGAAAGGACGAGGCATTGGCCAAGACCCCTCGCATGGGCTTTACTAAGAGGACTGTTCCACTAAACAACCAGAAACATCGATAAAGTCATAATTTGATCCACCACCAATACATCCTGACGACTTAATGTCCTGCAGAGCATACACTTGTATTTTTGAATGTATAACAAAAATATTTGTATGTTTTTGCTTTGTTTCTGATAATGGACAACGATTCACTTCAGCCCAAATCCTTGATCTGTGACTCATTATCTCTTGTTGTTTTCCAGTTAAATGGCTTTAACAATGGCGTGATTCTACCTTTATTTTTCTCCTGTCTGCCAAACACGGCAGCACTCCTGCACCCAGAGCACCTGTCTGCCAGGCAGATCCATCCCACACCCCCCTACCCCCACCCCACCGCTGCTGCGGTGATGGTGCAATGATCTGGCGGTTAGTGGCGTATTGACAGATGCTGGGATAGCTTTGCGCGGCCTCTCCTTCCAGAGCCTAACAAACGTCTTCGGCTCCGGCCCAGTGCTATCCCACACTCCAGCCACTGGGGCAGCCCTGACAGCTGCCAGCAGAGAGCATGGTTGCGGGACAAAGCAAAAAAACAGGGTTTTACACCATTTAACAGATGGTTTCCGGTACCCGACTAAATCCAGGTTCACCATAAATACATATGGAATACAAGAAATGTATATCTGTTTTACATTTTAGATAACAGATTTTAAATGGTTTAAGATTAATATCAATAGCAAGCCCATCCATCTTCTACTATCAAGGTCAGGGTTGCTGGTGTAAATAGCGCGATTAGTAATTATTATAAGAATGGAAATAAAAACTATTCCAATTGAGTGGAAGGGTACTATTTTAAACTCAGGTAATAATAATGTTATGGGAATAACAGATGACCCCAAGTTATCAAAGTGACCTGGTATTCAGCTCTGCATGCAACACAGAAAAAACACATAATCCGGCACTTTTGGTCAGGTGACGTCTCATAACGATTTCAAAAGGATTGAACGAGTGAAAAGGGCCACAGTTTCGCACTAGTTAGAGCATATATAGATATATAGATATAATGACATACAATAATAAGTGCTGAAGTGTCAGAACTTTAGAAGTGAACAGGACACGCCTTAAAGGATGTGGTTCTTCCTGTTCATGTTGGCTTATTCTATTTTAGAAGCGGAGGTGGTAACTAATATGTATTACATGGGAATGCACTAGGTACGTGACTGCGCGCCGCTGGCAAATACAATTAAACCCATATACCTGTCAGTAAAGTAAGAAATTTTGAAACAATGGGCATATTTCTAATCAAAGCGGTTTTCCAATTGATGGTATGCCAAGGGTGTGTTCCAGCGGGATATTTGTCATCTTCCTTTTCTTCCCGTGACTAACATAACAGAAATCCTAAATAAATCTCCTAAAGCAAGTCTCTGTGTGTGCTTTAAAAGAAATACGGTTACACTTACCTAGCGCCCTGAAGAATTAATGCGCGAGTTTTAGTAAAACAAAAAGTAGCATCGTATTGTGAATCAATTTTGAAGTTAGAAGTATCGCCACGCGTGTCCTTAAATAACCAAATGCACTTCGAAAAATAAAATTGTCCGTTTTATTATAGTGGATACATTTTAGGGATAATCTGTAGCAGAGAGTACTATTTATGAAACACATCATTGGCACCAATAAATGTTGAAATGTTCTTAAATGTTGAATATATTTTTAACCTGTGGTTAAACTTCTGAGATAAAACATGTTAACCAAAATACCGTTTTATTTTACTTTTCTATTTAGTCCAGACTTTAGCTAAACGCGCCTGCGCGAGGAAGATGTTAATTTGCTTCATAAATTGTTTTTAATCTGCGATAACTGAACCGCCAGATAATCTTAGGTGTTGCTTTCTCTGCACATATGTGTGATGGATATGTAGTTATAGTTCAGTCTACTGAAATCTGTGTCTTTGTTGTAGCCAATACTGTAAAACAGGTATCCGTAGGCTATAATTACGAAAGTGGCGGCTGCAGACGGCTTCATAAATTAACGCGTTTAAAAACAAGCTTTGTCTCAAGTAGACGTTTTATGAAGACAACAAACATTCCCATTTTCATTATTAAATGTTAAAATGTTTTGAAAGTAATTGATAAATTATTCTTTTAAAGAAGAAAGGGACAAATGGCGGCCGCATGTTTAACTACCACAATTTACGTAAATAAATAGCTAATTTTTTTAAAATATCAATTATCTTAAGTGCTTTTAAAGCTAATATTAAGTCAGTTTTATCGGTCTTCTAACTTGATTAAATAATTCATCATGGACTTACTAACAGTGAAAAATTAAAGTAAAAAATATACATTTAATATTCCCTTAAATATCAATGGTGTTTATTTAAAGAGCAACTTTTGTGCACCTGTGAATTTCTAACAAATTGCTAATACTTTATAATTACGTCTTTTGCTGCCGATACAAAATATATTTTCATCTAACAAAAACGACGACTATCACACTATTATTATTATTATTATTGATAATAATAATAATAATGATAATAATAATAATAATAATAATAATAATAATAATAATAATAATAATAATACAGATGGGTTTGATAGCTCGTGTGGTATTTAAAGGCGGGATCTGGCTGCCCGCCTGACGGATATCTTGCTATTTCCTGCAGGTGGGGCACTGTGACCACGTAATGGCCTTTTTCATGGGAGGATGTGCGCGTTGCGTTTGTTCCCCCCGCAGCCACTGGCGCTTCGCAGTTGCTGTGTATAATGGACGATAAATGAAATAAATGTTTTAGTTACGTGAAGTCTATAGTTTTCCGGAATTCTGCATGAGAAGAGCGCAACATTGAAACAGATCAGTTCACACCCAGTGTATTTTTTAACCCGACTGGCTGGCAGTTCGACATAAATATTGAATATCTTTAACGCTTTAAAAAAATGTTTCCGCAGGCTATGGAGGCGTTTACCATAATTATCTCACAAGCATAGTTAGCATAATGTGAATAGTACGGCTAACATATCTCCCTGAAACTTTACTTACTGGGGTGAACTTTTTAAACAATGAAACCAGTGTATTACTTATGTGACACGCAGCAATGAGGAGGAGTTGACCCAGTCATAGTCTATTCAGTCTCGATTTACACTGGAAATTTTACATCTTAATTGTCTAGAAGGGGTCTCGGTTTCTTTATTCATTTTTTTCTTGTTCTTTATATCGGTATCGCCCGGGGCGATGCCGTAGGCGCCCACACCGCCCTGCATCCCGCTCTCTCTCTCTTCATTTTAGTACCAGAATGAAAATGCAAATTACACGGCGGCCGAAGCCCTTGGCATCGCTCACCTATTCACGTGTTCTGTACATTTCACATAAAATAACTGCAGAAATACGCGTAACGTTATATTATCATTCACCTCGACGGCAGAAAAAAACACAACAAGAGGAAGAATAAAAGTGAAAACCGGAATAACGACAATGACAAAATACATGTTTGCAAAATTACCGCAGTTCTTTTCATTCCTTATTAATTCTTATCATTTTGAGCTGAAATGTATGCTGTTACGCAGCAGGGTTTAATTTTATTGCCTTTTAAAATACAGTACTTTAAAACACTTCAAAATGTCCGAGCAATGTGTAAGACTTGCCGCTGTGTGTTGAATTTATATTTTAATAAAAGCGCCTATTAATTGTTTGGACATCGCCAGTTACAGCTGTCGCTAGCTGCGCTGAGTTATAAAAGCAGCAGTTGTAAAAAGTCTGGTATAACCTTGGGGTGCTGCGCTCCTTTATTTTAACTAACCGGCATGACACGTGCCATTTAGGCAATTTGCGGCGCGCGGAACTGGACCGCTCACGTACGCGCTTTGACGTTACATATATA
>JABFEA020000044.1:5024336-5036699 GCA_019775915.2 Cyphomyrus plagiostoma
ATGGCCTATAGCTTATACTGGGATCTTTTGCATTCGCAATGTATTGCTCTGATAATAAATTTCAATTTGTTCCCAATGAATATTTAAACTTTTAATTGAGGATTGATTCTTATTAGGACATTTGGACTGACGGTATCAAAGCTGACACCGCCGTCCCAGCGGCTGCAAAAAAATTCTGAGTTAATTATAACGATGCATGCTTAATTAAAGCCAATTTACAATAGCTCCAATTACTTGATCGATCCTCGGTTCCACTTTAAAAAGTATCAGACGTTCGATTGTGCAGTCTTTACATTAAGAAAGGTATGTTTGGGGAAAAAAAGACTGGAAATATTTGTTTAAGTGCCTAACTGGACGTAAAATCCTAGCGTGTAAGTTGAACTTCTAATATTTGAAAATATTTGAAAGGTTTTCTTAATAATACCCTTGAAATAAAGAAGGCGTTTTCATTTGCTTTATCGGACTTCAGAAATGCGCGTCCAATTTATAACCAGAATTAGGTCTATGTTACACACACACACACACACACACACACACATATACATATATCCATTTTTAAACCCGGTTAGGTAAGCAATTATTATTCTTAAAAACAGCAAACCGTTCATCGATTGCTTAGTATAACTATTAATTTGCTTCAGTATGCTTTGTACGCTTTTTTGTAAGGCACGGACAGCCTTTGCAAGCGGTTGACTAACTATCTCAGTACTATAAGAGAACCGTACAGTGGTTGGTGTGTTGGTGTTAAATCGCATCGTGGCTCCATTAGACAAGTAAGGTCAATGTATCTTAGACGACGCGGTCCGGAGATTTCTGGAGCTTCAGTTTAATATGACGAGTTTTTTGCGTGCCTGCAGGAGGCGCTGTGTATCAAATTTAAAGCAAGCGTCTCTTAAAAGAATCATGGATTGTTACCGTGTGGCCTTTTTAAAGCAAGGTGATCTTCACTCTTTCAAATTTCATTTTTAATTTGTGTGGATTTTTATATAGAAGAAAAATCAAGCAATATACTGTTAAGCAAGTATCTTATAATTTCCTTGTAATGAATACATTCCCTGAATAAATGTATTTGGTTTATTGTCTGCAGGAAAGCTTGTACATTATATACCTCTATTGTCTGTAGAATGTTCAGTTTAGTGATTTTACCTGTAAACAAGATAAATTCGTCTGATGTGAAGTTACACACAAAGGCACAGATTCAAAGGCGTGTTCGAACTGAAGTTATATATTATATATAATATAATTAATTACATTATACATATATATTTAAAATGTCTATATCTTTACAATATTTTCTCAATAAATTACTATATGTCACACGCTGAAAGTCGTCATGGAATGTGCATTTACCCACAAAGTAATAGCAATTTCGATAAATAATAGTGAATTCGAAAGTACGTGCAGTTTTATTTTAAACTACGATACAATGGATATACTGTTTGTGCAACAGATAAACTCGTTGCTCGGTGAATCTTTTGTTCGATCGTTTGCGGTGTTCAGGTGCAGTACAGCGCATCTCCCTCTCACGGAGCCGCGGGCAGGCATGCCATAGGAAGAAAAGACACTTACTGTCCGTTTCTTCTACTTTATGGAAGAAGTACATCTTTACATGTTAACACTGGTATGATGTCGGAGACGTTTTACTTAAGTTTAATTGTTATTCTTAAATGTAAATATTACGGGACTGATTAAATTACTAGCCAATCAGAGAAACCCACTTGAATGTTTTAGGTTTCCTTACATAGTAATAAATAGTTTTGTCATCAGCCTCCTGCACGTAGCCTGTTTCCAAATAAAACTGGAACCATACGAGTCTATGTACTAGCTTTTGTGTCTGTTGTTACTCTTCCAGAATCGTACACGCCTGTCGATATTTAAGAATGAATTTCGAAAAACTGCAGAATAACGTCCCTCCCAATTCAATTCATCCTAATACTCGAATGCAGCTTCCATCTGGATCACATCATCAGTACTTAAACTGAAATGTTCGCGAAGTTTTAAAATAAGCACAGCAAAGCTTCAGCAATTAACAATGTGCGCGCTTTTATTACAGCGGACACGCTTTGATATTCCCAGGTTAAAATTATGGCTGTGATATGGTTCTTGTGCACGGTTATTATTATTATTGTTATTGTTGTTAGTCAATAACGCAATGATAACTATCGTCGTTTTTTTCCCTGCAAAATAAAATGACAAGTTTTGATTGATGTCAGCTGCTATTGATGTGACTTGGCGATTAAACAGACGGACCAAAAGTGCACAATAAACAAAAATAAAAGAACACTGATATGAATCGAAGTATTTTTAACTGTTTGGTTGGATTCTTTTGGTAGCGTTCTTTTTCCTCTTTACTCGTCAAAGCATCGTTAGAACTAAAGCCTGACCTAATTGATCAGAGATTAAAATAAAAATGTGTGTATGTTAAGGCCGCCCGCGTGCTCTGGTATGATGCTGCCGGACAGCTGGGCGATAGCCGTCTGACTGACTTTGCCTTGACATCTGGGAAAGCCACTGGTGTGTGGCACGCGAATCGGTTGATGTCGCTATTTAAATGCAAATTTGCGGGGGGGGATCATTGGAGCCTCACCCCGTAAATTCACACAAAAGGAACACTTCACACACAATAAGGAGGAGGGTCGTTTCTTCGGGAGGTCTTGGCAACACCGAACAACTCTTATTCAAACCCACACACCTTCTGCATGACTAACTTTTCCTTTGTCTAGCCTCCACTATTAGCACACTTCTCAAAATGAGATCTAACATGACCGACGTATAAAGCCCCACGTCTTAGTGATTTGCGTCTTACAAAGGATAACAGCGGTTACTGGGTGCGCTTGTTCACTACAACTACTGCGGGTACAACAAAACAATAACAATAACAAACTACCATTACCACTACTACTGCTGCTGCTATCAGATCATTTCTAATGGCTGTAGGAATATTATTAAACAGATTAACAATAGCAGCCATATACCGTTAATAACAGAGCTTTATTGAGTGCAGATAGCGGCTTTCTGGTAGCAGGAGGATAACGGTAGTTGGCACAACACTAAACATGCAAACAGTTTTTCTGTGATTGAATGACTCAAGTCAACTCAGCAAGCTTTTTAGCACGTCACGCATGTTTGCGTCTATCGTGTAATCTGCATTTAAAAATACATGTAGATACATTTAGATTTAAGTCCATTCTAGTACGCTGGAAGGGACAAAATGTTACCAGTATTCTGAAACTGTCACGCAACTGAACATAAATAGCAAGCACGTTTTCTATACGTCATGATTTTGAAACGAAATGCCTTATAACGTAGTAAATTAATAGGACACGTTTTATAATCTCCCGTCCAATTTCTTAATTTTGTGGCTCTGTGATAATTTTAGCTTTGACGGAAGCCGTTTAGTAGAGTCAAAGTAAAAGTTGGTGAATTAAAGAGCGCATTTTCCACGCTTTGAATCCAGGACCAGATGATCCTAGAAAATGAGCTGAAATAGATTCAGGCTCAGCGCCTGTTGTGTGGAGCAGCTGATTCCTCTATTTCTGGCCAGATGGCTTCTGAACACAGATTTGCATTCATTTTCGGCTAATATCTTCCAAAATAGTAGGGCAGCTGCATTTGTTGTCAAATAAGGTTTAAAACTCCTTTTTAGGACAGGATCGTTACCTACGTAATGGGTTTCTCGAACTTTTCTTTCCCCTCTCCAGTCAACGGTATCAGCTTTAAGAGGATTTGTCTTAAACCCCTAATTTGGTAATCAGATTGAAATCGCCTTGCCGTGTAATCTGTATTAAAGATACAGTAAATGACTTAAAGCAATATACGATCTCTACGACGACACAAAACATAAATTAAAAGGAAATGCCAACTTAATTTTATATAAATGTTATTTGAAATGTATACAGTTGAATTATTCTAACTGAACTGTCTGGGTTAATTATATCTCTTTGTATTTCCTATTTATTCAACGCTTTAAATATACATAAATTAACCAATACGATTCAAACAAAAACGTATTATAAAAACCGTTTTTTGACCGAATCCAACAGCAGATCTCAATTTATACTCTATTCGCGCAACAAATGTGTTTAATTTTCTTAACGTATATATATTTCTCAATATGAATATTAAAATTTCGGTGACACTTGGATGTGAAGTACACTTCAAAAAGACTAATCTTATTACCTTCAAATCATCGTAAAATATAATTTTATTATACTTACGTATTTAATTAGACGACCAGGCAATGTAACGGATTTTGAGACGAGGCAAGAGCAACAGCTTTGATAATTCACTTATCTTTGGCAATAGTCATTAACCCCCAACACCAGCAAAATAGATTGCTCTCTAAAACACATCTCTCTTCCTTTCTACATCCCCCACCCACCCCCTTTAGTGCAGAGGGCTGAGGGTCCCCTGATAACACAAATCGGACTTCGATTTTCACCGATTAATTAAAATATTAACATACATACCCTGCCAATTGACAAAAAGCAAAGCCTTAACTTATAGGGCTAAAGGAAGCATCAGGCAGCGTTAAGATTGTCCGCGGTCTTTGTATTATTATCAAAGACGAACGGGATTCTCTCCAAAGGAAAGCAGTCTGGATATTCTTTTTTATGCCTGGACTCTTTTTTTTCCTCGAGTAGCAAGATATACGATAAAATGTAAACGAATTACGCATCCAGCGCGAACTTTGATGAAGAAGGTAACTTAAATAAAACGAAGCAGTGATTTACTGCACCAAGTACTGACAGCCTATCGAAACAGATGCTGTGCATTCTACCTGCGAAATGAATTGGGCCTATTAAGATGTAATTATACTGCACATCAATATAAACATGCACACTAAAATGTGATTTATTGATATCTTTATTTTGCTATAAAATTGGTAATTGTTGCATGTAATTTTAAAGATAAAGTGACTGAATGGAGTCAATGCATTTTAGCCAAAGCGAGGGAAAAGCATAAAACGCACTATCATCTAAAATAGTAAGGTTATCACCCCTTCTAATCTATGCTTTATAACTGCATATCATGCGATCTGGTTTTATTACGGAGCATACCGTTTCACGTTCCATTAAATTAGTGGGTCAATCCGTTTCTTCTTATACCCTTATTCTGTTTCCATGTAATGCTGTAACGTAATTCATTGATTACACATCGAGTGATTGGACCACAACATATACCTGCAAAAAATATTTAGTGTGACATACCAGTTACAGATAACTTTTTGGCGACCTTAATTATTCCGATTTGGCTTTTTTTTCCCTAAAGTGTTATATATTGACTAAGAACATTTTCACTAAATGTTCATTTAACGGAGGGGAAAAATCTCTCTACATGGTAAGAAAGAGTAAAGCTGCTGTTTCGAGGTTGCAGCAATGATAGCGTGCGCTCGGGAAGGCGAGCTGCGATCGCACACAGGAATTGTCAGTCTTCCATATTTGGGCAAAGCCCCGCCCACTCAGCGTCATATTCTGACAGCGCCGATCCCCCGGGTTTAGAGTTTTGGCTCCCGGGAAAGGTTCCATTCCTAGGGGATAGAGGGCTGAGTTTTGTATGCTACCATCCATTCTGCAAGACGCTAAAGGCCCCTCATCAACCTCTCCTGTGTTCAGGAACACCTCCATGGTAATCATTTTTTCGTTTATTTGTCTTCTGGAGCGGGAGCGTCTTGCCAGAAGTGGTCGATTCAGCAGTGACCTGAAGGTTTTTTGATTCTGTTGAAGAAGGATGGCACTACACTGAAAGCATCGCCAAAACCAAGTTCTTTTAATATAAAGAATAAAACAAAATAACCAACTTTTGAAAATAAAAAATCAGCTGGTTAAAGGACTTCCTAAACGAAAGGATCGCGCGTTAACTAGCTGCTGAGGTACGGTAGCTTACTCTTGTGTAAATTGTTTATGTCGTGCCAGCGCAGGACGGATTGAAGAAGGAAGCACGACTTCAGAGCTGGGTTTTCTCCACAGAACACTCAAGAGCAAACTCGTGCTCTTATCTTCCAATCGCCAAGGACAAGAAAAATACCCGTTTGGTAGGAACTGGTTTTGCACAAAACTGTTTTAATGTTTGGGATTCAGGACAATATACCAAGAGGTGGGACGACAATGAAGGAAGAACCGCTGGGCAGTGGGATGAATCCTGTCCGATCGTGGATGCACACAGCTGGGGTAGTGGACGCTAACACGGCCGCCCAAAGGTATGTATGCCAAATCATCCGATTTTTAATGCATTTCTCAGATCGACCCTAAATCCCCTCAATGCCCCGTATCAATTACAATCTCCCCATGCCCCTCTTCCGCCTTTTCCCTTTCATTACATCATATTACTGTTAAAGTGACAAATCAAGAAATCTCCTGTCTCCAAAACGTGCTTCCCCAATCTACAGCGTTTGCGTCCACTCTGAATATCTCTTGTGTATCTCCCATTTAATCGAGATGGTCTCCTGTTTTCTCCCCGCAGCGGTGTGGGTTTGGCTCGGGCGCACTACGAAAAGCAACCGCCGTCCAACCTCAGAAAATCCAATTTTTTCCACTTCGTCCTGGCTCTCTATGACAGACAGGGGCAACCCGTGGAGATCGAACGCACAGCCTATGTGGACTTTGTGGAGAAGGAGAAAGTAAGGGCTACTTTGGAATATCATCCCAAACTATCGCTGCGTATGATTTTCACTTAAAAGGTCAAAACTAAAAGGAACTCTAACGGTGGTGGAGTCACGTGCACTTTGATTTTTTTATAAAATCACAAGAAAAAAAGAGTTTAACATTTATTATTTTATATAAGCATTACATTTTTGTTTAACCGACTGTTATGTTTAAATATAGCTTTAATTTCACATTGGATATGTCGCCATTATTGATGGACAGTTATATACATATACAATTAGACACATAGGTCTTTGACGTGTAGCTTTTCTTCCGCTATGCACAAAAATCATTTTTAGGAGCTGTGTTCGGCAAAGTAAACAGTCTCACGAGATATGTCTCGCTGATTCGAAACAATGCTGATTATTTACAGGAACCAAACAGCGAAAAAACCAACAACGGGATTCATTACAAACTACAGTTATTGTACAGCAACGGTGAGTCACATCTGATCCGCGTCCGGAGGATGAAATTTAGGAATATGAATGTCGACGTAAGCAATCTGAGCAAGCGTAAATCACCCATCACTAGCGTTCATAAATATTTTAAATTAAATAAATTCAGACCCAAGTTCGCAATTGAAGAATATTTAAATTTAATAGCGAGTGCTTCACCATTACCATACCACATATAGCATGTTGAAACTGTTTACTGTAAAATGCGAGCAGTATTACATGTTAGTATATTTGGACTTACTGCTACATTTAGGACGATAACAGCAGTTTCTTATTAAATGTGGAATTTAAATGACTTTTTTTTCATACGATAAATGAGTGTTAAAGTGACAAGGACTTAATCACACAATTTAAAAATTAACATATACTTCCAAAGTGTTTAATACAAATGACATAGTTATGTTCACGATTTATTGTTTTTAATTTGAAGGTAAATAATTCTTACGGCTATACTATATATTTTCTAATTGAAAAACATTAAATCATTTTCCTAGGCGTCAGAACAGAACAAGATCTTTACGTACGATTAATCGATTCCATGACAAAACAGGTAAGACTTTTATGTCTTGTATTTTTTTTTTTGCTTCGCACCCTCTTAAAACCAAGTTACCTTTAAACGTAAAGTTGAACCATACTTTTAAAAGGCTATAATAAAACGTGAAATCTTATCCTTCTTAAATTAAGACGCCGCCGAGTCGTTTTGATAAATGACAGATACAGTCTACTTGCGTCGGCACGATTGATGGTGTTTAGAAAATGTGATTCTTACATCCAGCTAGTCTTAAATAACGAATAAAGATGTATTCATTTATTTTCGTTTAAGGCAAACAAGAAAATAAATATTTTAGTATATAACGTAAAACATTTAATGTACCACCCGCGTCAGCGTCCGCTGTGGTCCAAAATATCTCAAAATAGCCCGCAAATCCTAATTCAGGCTATAAGCTCCAGGGGTCTCCCGAACCCGTCCGTTCCTATCAGATGAGTGACAATTTATTTTCTTAGACGCCTCCTTCGCTTTTCACTTAACTTAATTGTGGCGTTAGTTTGCCTGTTCATAAAATGCTTAGATGTTACCCGAATTTAAGTTTCATTTAGCGTAAAGATTTTTTTTAACTAAATTTTAAACTTGATCTGAGAATAAATTTCTGCCAAATTGCCGCCATGTGCTTTATGAAAAAGACATACTACTTCATTGCAAAAGCATATATTAATTGCATATATACCGTCGTTGATACCGTTAACCAACATGTGTAAACGTTAAAAGTAAACTTGGAAATCACGTGACTATTTTAGATATATATACATATATATATGTATATATACACATGCAAAACGTTTAATATATATGTATTCAATAAATTATACACTTATACATAAAAGTTAGGTTCATGAACCCCTTTCAGCGATCACTCAGGCTTTTATCCTACAGTAATAATATGAGTTAAGCGTAAGACCCTGTCAGTGTGAGTGGGGCTCTTGAGTTCACAATGCAATTTATTTCCTTTGTATACAAACGCTAAATGTTTTAGGAAATCACTAGCGGCTAATTAAGAGGCCCGTATTGATAACTACAAAGCCCTCATTCATTGAATAAAAAAGCTTAGTGGCGAGGTTTAAATGCTCTTATTAATGGTCTTTGTTTATTCATTGTTATGTCAGCCGAATTAGTGTTTAAAAAATATTAACGTTTCGTCTCCCACTTTGTTGACGCTAAAGTAACGTTGTAAATGATCAACGAGTCAATGGCGCTGAACGGTCATTTTTATGGATTTCTGTATCAACAGCAGAAAGAAAAATAAATCACCCGTATGTGGCTGGTCACGGGAGTGAGAAAAAAATACATCTATCCTAGATGAAGTTATTTAATCGAGTTGTGCTCTGTAAAATGACCGTGACCGAGAGCCATATTATTTTGTATAAATATTGCTTTTTATTTTTCAATTATAATTCACTGTAGCATTTATATTAATTATTTTGTAAGTCCTAAAATTTGCTATTTGTAAAATTTATACATATTTATTTAATTTGTTTTGTTATTCGCATTATATACAGCGCTTGGTTAAATGGCTTCTTAGAAGTTATTGTCGGCTTGTATTTATACGTTCATCTGCGCGCATTCATAATTTCATTGTTGCCACTGTTCATCTCTATTAGTCTCACTGGACGTCATACTGGCTGGACCTCAGTGGGCTGATTAGTTTTGGCTGCGATTTCCGAAATAGGAGAGACTTTTTTGTGTGTGCTTATGTCGTGCGCAGTTGAGAAGGCAGGCATACCCCCGTAAGCGGGCAGGGAGAGTGAGAAGTGCTCGCCTAGATCGCAGACAGACAGGGCAGAGAGGGAGGGAGGGAGAGAGGGAGACGGAGCGAAAGAACTGAAGGCTAGCGCACCTACAGCTCTACACCATCTGTTTCAGCCATTGCTCGAAAATTACTCAACCGTACCCCCAGACACCGCTTTTTATCCAAAGAGAAATCATTGTTAGCGGCTCAAAATAAACAACAGATTGGCCATTAGCACTTTCCCCCTCAAATATCTGCAGATTATAACCATGTTGACTTATACGGATATGGGTTTTATTTAAAGCGATTCTCCTCATATGAAAACCTCCATTAGCTTTTAAATGTAACTGATAATCTATGCAGAATTTTTTTAAAAAGTAAAGATATCATTAACATTGCAATATCGCTACGCTGTACGTTACAATGCGTAACAACTGATCCCGGCAGAAATATTTAAAGTGTTAAATAAATGCTCAAATACGCACATTCAAGGCACACATAAGACATAATTAAATTATTTAATTTACCCCCGTTAGGCCTTTTTTGCGGGATTTTTAGAGTGGTGCTCGTCATTTTAAAAAATTCAATTTCGAAAAGTTTAACATAAAATAAATAAAAAACATAAAACAGGGAATTTTTACATTTCGTTTGAGTAGCATTTAATTAATTGCTTATGCTAGTTAATTTATTTGTTCAATTGCATATTTGGATAGTTGCAGTAATGTTTACGTATTGCTTAAATTTGTGTGGCTTATGGGCCTACAGTGCAAAGTAATGCTGCGGCGGATATTAAGTTGCAATGTATAGCTCTGATATGTATATTTTTTTTGCTTTAATTTTAAGGCTATTATTTATGAAGGTCAAGACAAAAATCCAGAAATGTGCCGAGTTCTTCTCACCCATGAAATCATGTGCAGGTAAGAGGCAGTGGTGTGTACGTTCTCTGTTGCTTTCCTTTGAAACTGTAGGTAAAAAGAGGTGACGTAATATAGGTTTTTGTAATTTCTGTTTTTCATGGTGTCTTATTATAGCATGCGGGGTAATATGCGCCAATTTTAGTGTTGATCTTCGGGTTATTGATTTTCCTGCTCCTCGGTATAGTGCCGGACAGGCCCTGGTTTATTGCTGAAACGTATCGAAAACGTGTTTACGATTGAATCGAATGAACAGATGTAAAATACCCCCATTCTTAAATGATAAGCAGCCCGACATCTTAGAGCCCCCTTGTTTTTTTCCAAATAAGACATTACGATCAATTTACGGGAAATGTCCCCTGAACCACACTGAAATCTGGAGATACCAGGTTGTGGTTTAACTGAAATAAAATCGATCGAAGTGCTCGCGATTCACGTGGCGCACGTCTTATTACCTATCGTTAGATATGTTACATTCTCATTATGGACAAGGATGCGAAAAAGTACTCTTATCACCTACAGTAATAGACCAGGAAAATGAATCAACAGCAAATTAATGCCTTCTTTGGCAGTATATTAAAAAAGTTAATTAATTGTTGTCAAATATCATATTACGACGCGACATCAAAGCGCCAATTCACTGGTTAATACTGTAAGCTTTTGACTCAAAACAGACAGGCTGGCATTATTATTTTGTACGATTACATGGAACTGGATTTTTTTGTCCATATTTTTATTTAAGCTGCATTAATATTAGATATGGGCGCGGAAAGGTGCTTCCTGCAATTTAATTGTTTCTATTTATTTATCGATTTGTTAGTTTGCAGTCTTCTGATGGGCAACAAGCGCGCGTATAATGGCGCCGCATTTTGGATCCCCGGAAACAGGCGCTCGTTAGAAGTGCAGCAGTGATGCCAGTGGGAGCTCCACAATCCCAAACGACAGTAACAGGCACCATACTCTGAGGGGCATACTATCCCATACTATCATATCTATTTACCCAGTCCTGGCCCTCCTTTGTTAAAGAATAATATAAAAAGCCAACGTTTCCACACGCCACTGAAAAGAATATTAATTATAAACAGAGAGAAGGAAATTCTTTATTACACACCTCTGCATGTACTGCAATTAATATGGAGAGAGCACAGATGTGATTTTAAGCTGTAATTGTAGGACTGTATACTTTCTTTAATCATTTTAGCTGTCAGAGCTAGAGAGCTTTATATACTTTACATACCATATGGTGTTAATTTAGCTAATTTAGTCATGTAACCATTATACAGGTATGTTTTTTTTTAAATGCAAGAAGCATAACAGTTATATTTAGCTCTATCTTTAATTAAAGTTGTAATAATGTACCATAGGTGTACTTGCAAAATGAGAATAGTGCCGCTCTGTGGAAGAGGATATGTCGTCTTTTTGGTTCGTAATTAATAAACGCCCCACAGAAATACTGGTTGAAGGTGGCATCTCGCGTCCTCTCCAGAAATAACAGCTTGACAATTAGAGGTAAACAGAAAGTAAAACTGTGAGTAGTTATTCCCCAGCCTCTTGGCATCGCCTCTTCTCAGTTCACTGCTAAGGCAAACAGCACAACATGTTGTTTTCCATCTTTTAGCAGAAGGGCCGGCGACGGCAGTCGCTCGCGATTCGCTGGGTTCCGCGCGAGTCGGGGAGTGGCGAGGCACAAAGTGATGATCGACCGAAAACAGAAAGGCAGAATGGAATCAAACTGAGGAAAATGTATAGGGGGGGGGGGGGGGGTCAAGATGGAACTGGATTTGGTGGCCTGCTGCAAGATGTGCTTTAATCTCATAACGTTTTAACGTTTTCTCCTCCAGCCGGTGTTGTGACAAGAAAAGTTGCGGCAACAGGAATGAGACACCTTCAGACCCGGTTATCATTGACAGGTAGGGGCGCTTTCTGTGTTTATTAATCTTTTCCCCCTCTCCGTTTGCCCCTTTGTGTGGGCCAAGGCTGGGGGGGGGGGGCCCGGCGGGGGGGGGGGGGGGGGGGGGGGGGGGGGGGGGGGGGGGGGGGGGGGGGGGGGGGGGGGGGGGGGGGG
>JABFEA020000044.1:5103588-5115733 GCA_019775915.2 Cyphomyrus plagiostoma
TGAGGAGTAAACAGGGTGCTGAGGACGGTGGGCAGTGCCAGTGTGTGGGTTGTCCCTCAAGTTTGAACGACATTCAAGAAGGAGTGACTTGTAAAAATGTATGGACCTAGACTGAAAGGTCTCCGGAACATGTCCGTGACAATGTCCTACCACACTTCCCTGCCAGGAGATCATCCTGAAGAGAGCCGCTGACATTGCGGAGGCCCTCTATAGCGTACCTCGCAACCACAACCAGATCCCGTCCCTTGCCAACACTGCATCCCATGGAGGCATGATGGGAGTGAACTCCTTCAGTGGCCAGCTCGCCGTCAACGTATCAGAGACATCTCAGGGTAATGACCAGGGTATGTACCTGTGAGAGGAGATAAGCTGTGCACCCCAGACGGTCTGCCTTGCCCTTTGGCGGTGTCCGGACGCTCCCTCGCTCCACGGGTTGCGCCCGAATCTTACCTTGCTGGCTAATTGATATCCCAGGAGGCTTCCTGGCCCTGTCAGGGCCTCCCCCTGGTTTACCTGGCTCTGAGTGACCGATCCTGGTGTTCACCTATGGCAGGAGCCAATAACGGCTTGGCATTTTTTTGTTGCTGTAAAACACATACAAAGTAGTGCATGTTATGTCAGACATTTAGGTAACTGAAACAAATGAAGAATACAGACTCAGTAACAAGGCTAACCTTACAACCTCAACGGCTGCCCGATCAAACCCTAGTATCTCCCTAGGGTTGCAACCTTAGGAGAGATTGTCTGAAATCATTCAACAAAATTATCCAGCTTTAAAAATTACGTTTTTTTTTTTTTTTTTAAATAATAATAAATAAATCTCAAGTCACTTTTGACAAAAGCGTAAACTAAGCTGAACCAAGCGCTAATTCATTCGCCTGACTCGCATGCGCCAGCTGCCCACTGGATCAGATTGGGGGGAAAGGCAAGCAAGCAGACGGACTGGCATAGCTGTGCAGCCAAAAGTAGAAAATGAAAAGAAACAGCAACAACGAAAATGGCACGCTGGCATGCTTAGCTCTCTCTCTGTGTACTACCCCTGTTCTGAACTTATGATTTTTAACTTCATGCAGCGGAGTACAATTCCTCTATTTCTTTATTTTTAAAGTGAGTTTGACCCCCCCCCCCTATTTCCGCAGTGGGCTACAGCCGCAACACCAGCAGCGTGTCCCCCCGGGGCTACGTGCCCAGCAGCACCCCGCAGCAGTCCAACTATAACACAGTGAGCAACAGCATGAACGGGTATGGGAACTCAGGGATGCCCAACCTCGGGGTGCCTGGCTCCCCCGGCTTCCTCAACGGCTCCACCGCCAACTCCCCCTACGGCAGTAAGTATCAAGGTAATGCCCCCCCCCCCCTTCACTCGGGCTTCTCCGGTCCTCCCGACGGGACGCTTGTCATCTTCCGTCGATGCCTCGGTCGGTTTGACTTTTGGGAATGCGTGCTACTGGATAAAAGGAGTGGTGACTCTGGAGGCTGAAAACCCTTGTTGGAAAATTTGACGATCAAAACAACAACTAAAAAAAAAAAGTCTTTAAAAAAACCGAAAAAAAACCATCTGGAAAGTCTTACCAAAAGCCGAGTCAGATCACAAATTATGTTCAAAGTTGTCTCTCAATCAGAGTCCAGTATAAGACCTGTTATCCAGAGAGTGACCAAAGGCAGGATACTGTACATCCCCCAACTTCTAACCCAAATCTGATTATGGTTTTTTAAGCCCCTCAAAAAATGATGATATCCCTGCTTCCCATTCCGAGTCATGCTTTCCGTTGAGCCCTTGCGTTAATGTAGAGCGAGGCAAGGCCATGTGATTGGGAGCGTCGCGGAATCTCCTCTGTGCCGTGGGATCCTCTCTGAGCGCTTTTTGCTGTTTTTGCTTTATTGCAGTAGTGCCGTCGAGCCCTACGATGGCAACCTCCTCGGTCAGCCTCTCGTCAAACTGTAGCAGTGCACACGGCATATTCTCTTTCTCACCTGCCAATGTCATCTCTGCAGTGAAACAAAAGAGCGCCTTTGCCCCCGTTGTCAGGCCCCAAGCCTCTCCACCGCCCTCTTGCACCAGTGCAAATGGCAACGGACTTCAAGGTGAGCTGCCCCGCCCCCTTCCCACCCAAACCTCACCCCGCCTACCTTGCCCGTGACCCTGAGGCGGGGCCACATGGGCGTCTCCGGCTGCTCAAATAAAAAAGAAAGAAAAACAATGCCCCCCCCACCCAAAATGACTGGGGAGAACTCACCTTACGTTACCATAGTACAGCTCTATAACTGCCTACACCAGTGAAGCGTCACTGAACGGACGACGGCCTCATGTGTGCATGCGTCTGTGCATGTGCATGTACAAGCTCAGCGATTGGTTTACTTATATAATCAAACAATTAAGGGACGTTAAGAGCCTCTAGAGACACCCAAACTCCCTGTTATTGATGTAGTACTGTATTACCTAAAATATAGCAAATAAAATACGGCGGCACGGTAGACTCACATTTCTGGAATGGGGGTCTGATTAGCATGAGGAGTTTGGAGTCTGTATGCGCTGGTTTCCTCTGCGTACTGGTTTCTTCCAGAGATCCCAAGACATGCAGTTTACGCATGACTTGTGACACACGGCCGATTTGCCCAGGGTGTGCCCTGTCTTGTCATACCCTAGATAGACTCTCAGGTCATTTTGACCTGGTACTCGATAAGCAGATGGAGAAAATTGATTGATAATAAAGATATTAAAGAAAGACTCAGACACACATAATCCAGATGGCTGAAGGGAAGCAGCTCTTGAGTCATTGATGTTTCCCTTATACATTGTGGGTTGTGCCTTCAGGTGCACTGTAAGCTGAATAATACCATCATATTAATAGCTATTCTACCCCTCCCCCCACGACCTCAAGTGAACTCATCTGAACTCATCTGGGGTCTAGGGTGGTGTACCCCTTGGGTTTCGGTGAAGAACTCTGGGATGATATTTTGATGATATTTTTAATGAGTCCTGGATTAAAGATCACTTTTTTTTTGAGGACCTTACTGCTGTATAGCTGAAGCTGCGATATTGATTTAAACTTCATTTCTGCTACAGAAACCAAACCAATTTGGGTTCTGATAATGGGACAAAGTGGTGGCGGTTTAATCCTTTATGCACATTTATAGGCCTGTAAGGTGGTGTTAATGCTTGTCAAAAGCTCTCCGCACTCACAAAGTAACCAGGAAAAGGGGCAGGCACAGTCAAAAGATTACTGTAAGCAATTATTTTGAGTGTTTTTTTTTACCCCTCTTGACTTGTTTAGTTGGAAAATGTGTTTTTAGCTGCAGTGTGTCCATCCAAAATTAATAGCGTTAGGATTAATGAAGTGAGAAATTAAAGTTCACGCTTTTACATGTGCGCACTTATTAATATATGGTTTGCAGAAATTAATGAGGAATGCCCCGCCATCACAGCCTTCTGCAAACTTAAAAGCGCCCGAACCGGAACACCACAAATAAACTGAAAGGGGCGAAAATCATTTATATTCCAGCAGCTCACTAGATACCTAATTGTTAAAATGACTGAAATAACGAAGTAAATCAATCTTAAGTCTTTGGGTGGTGCCCCTCTATTTTATGACGTATCTCCAGAGCACACAGCCTAAGGACGGTGTTCCAGCATCCTCACTATGGCCGTTAAGGACGCACCCCATGCATGGCACGCCAAAATACAATTAAGGGTTCCATAATAAGTCTTGATAAGAATGTGGGGGTGGGGGTGGCTTCAATTTTGGAAACCTGAGAAGTGTCTGGCGTTTGGCCGGCAGAGGGTGGGGGGCGGCCGTGTCTGACGTTACCAGGGGTGACCATGGTGTTTCTCGGTTGTCAGCATGGATGGCCCCAGGGGAGTCTGGGCCGGCGTTTGCCATTAACTGGACGCTAAGAGGAATCTCACATGTGTGGGAGTTCAGGATGCTTTCTGCAGGAAAATGTCAGGATGCCTGCCGGCTCCTTTAAAAAGTAAAGCCTTTCTAGCGTGTCTTGTTAGAAAAGCACATTTCACTTACCCTGCCACACCCTTCCCATCACCACCCCCCGCCCCCCCCCCGCGCTTTACCCATCCGCCATCTTACATGCACTCACACTTTACGCCTCAACAAAGGGAGTCTTCCCAAATCAATGAGGCACAATGAAGAGTAAACCTTTACTACGAATCCCAGCAGATGCTGTAGATTTGCCTCCCTTGGCTGGCCCGGGTTTGGCTTTCTTGCATTAAAAAGTGCACCTCCTGAACTGCTTGTTTGTCACTGTAATGAAGGCTAAGCTCTGAGGCAAACTATGCTAACGTAACACTTTTGTTTGTTTCTGCCTGTTTTTCAGCTATGTCCGGCCTGGTCGTCCCTCCCATGTAAATTGCTCCTTCTGCATCTCCTCTCCATCCTCGTCGCAAAATGGGCTTTTCGGAACATTCGTACAAGTAGAAGACTCGGGTTGAATCGTGTTGTCCACCACAAACGAAATCTACAGCTAATTCTGTTATCGGGGGGAAAAAGACTTTCGTTTCACAGATTTTATTCAGACGAATATGAATTGACATGCGAGCGACTTCATGAACAATTCCATTTTATTGACTGAATTTCTTGTCATATTTTCGCATTTCTCAGTCTTGAAGAAAAAAGGAGGAAAAAATGCCTATTTTGTATAAACATTTCTGATTACATCTCAGCTGTGTCTAGCTCATGATGTATGTCGGGAGGAACTCTGTGGATATACCATTAATGAAAACACTGATTTAAAAAGATAATGCCTCAGATTAAGTTTCTCTTACACCGATGCACGACAGTTGTGCATCTCTATAATGTGAATTACTTTTTTTTTTCCTTTTTTTAATTTGTGGTAAGAAGGGGGCCAAGAAAGCGTGAGCCATTGAACTGGAAATAATATTAAAAAAATATATGATTTAGAAAACAAACGTGAACATGAAGTAAATGGAAAAAAATACCTGGTTTTAGGGGTTGGTGGAAATAGGGGAGATTTTATCATGCTTACGTCATCTTAAAATGAACTTTGTAACTTATTGTAGTTAGGAATTGTAACTTTGATATTGCAAAAATTTTTCTCTTGCCTTCAACAAGCACACTGACAGAGATAAAACGCTACTGTCTGTTGGTTAAAAAATGACTTCCACTGCTAAAAGCTTCCTATTAAGCAAGTGTGATCTGCAATGTTTTTCAACTTTTGCTAGGCACTGTATACTATTGCATTCTTAGGCTACTGTGAAGTCTATGTTTCTTGTACCAGAAAGTTACCCTCTAGCTCCTTGTTCCCTAATGTGTTTTGTATGTGGTTATACAATTGTAGACTTTTGTGATTTTGCCAAAGTTGTAGCTAAATATTTATACACTCGTCTTGAATTTTCCCAGATCCACTTAAATATTTAGTACAGAGTTTTATTCCTTCGGAAACAAAAAAAAAAAGAAAAAAGATGGCAAGGAGTAAAATAATCGTAAACATCGCAACACTTTGTTTCACACAACACTTGCGGTCACTTAGGGAATTTTTTGTAACATATCGATTATAAATATTGTATTTATCTTCAGAATTTTGTATATTGCTTTCCATCGTTTGATTTGATCTTGTATGTATTGTTTGTCATTGCCTGATATTGTGATGCAGCACAGAACGTTATACCAACAACTGTCTCCTGCCATTCGCTTTTTTGTATTAATAGATTGCGATGCCTATACATTTTGTGTATTTCAGAAATTTTGTTACTTCGTCGAGACTTTTCGTCCATTCTTTTTTTTTTTAATTTCGAGGAAAAGTCAAATTCATTGTTTATTTTTATATTAATTTCTAAGTTATGTAAACAGATACTTTTTTTGAAATAAAAACTGTTTGTTGTATAGTCAAATAAATTGTTTGTGACACATGGCTGTAATAATACTAGTAGAAAATGTGCATGTTCAGGAGCCCCTGAGGGATGATCCAGTCTGTGGTTGTAATCCTTTTTTACATTTGTTTAGTTTTCTTTCATTTTTTTTATTTTGCTTTTTTTGGGTAGAACGTAAAAAGTCATACACGATTTACACCTGCCACCTGTGACTACGCCACATAGCTGATCCATGTTTACAGAGGTTTTAAAAAAAGGAAAGAAAACTTCAAAATGGAATCGCGAAAGCTCACCACTGTTGATTGAAATATGTCCATCAAGAAACAAAACAACAGGAAACAACACACGTCCTACGGCGCCTTAACAGTGGACTTTACTTCCAGAGTAACCTTTCTGCCGTTTCGGTGACAACCGTACGTCACAAATGCCAATCATTTCTCCAGAAATATGATCAATGGTGTAAAAAGCACAAACATTTTTTTACTAAAATAAAAAATAACTATTGTGACCCCTCACCCTTTTCGACTATTTTGTTGTTTTCGTTTCATTATTCAGCTATGTTCAGCAAACCAATATGAAAGTCTAAGAAGTGTTTAAAGATTAGCTTTTATATTGTATCATAGGTCAAATTCCAGGATTTAAATGTTATATATTGTACATGACATTTTGTAACAATTACAAAAAGTACTGTAGCATCACATTTAGATTAATTTCAACCTGTTCTGTGTCATACTGTTTCGTTTTTTTGTCTTGGCTATTGATTTTCCTGACAGTGCCAAATTAACAGATTGAGGCAAGATGATTTGTATTTATAATATTTATTATTTTCATCTTTTCATCATTACTTTTGCACTGAACACTTTGTAAAATATATTGTGATGTTCTGCAGACTGCAGCATTTAAGGTTCAAATTGAAAGGGGAATTTCCGTCTTGGTAACCTGCACACAAATTTGAATATTTCCTGAAATGCCCCAGAGTAGGAACAGCAAGCAAAGCATTATATAAATAAATGTGCAATGGATTGGTTTGTGGAAGCTCAACAAGGCTTCACTTCATGTAAAAAGCCCAGGAAGATGCGTAGACTGACTCAAGGGCACCGAAGGAACATTGTGAATCTCATCATTAATGCAACCCCGTTTGTGTTGTATACCAATTAGCTGCTGAACTCCGTGCTCCACTGCCTTCAATCTGAAGATCTAACTAGAAAAAAAAGGGAAAAAAGAGGTAGAGTCAACTGTTAGGAAAAGTACAAGCATTTTGTTTCATGTGTACATTTTTTTCCAAATATTTTACTGTATAAAGATGTTCATTTTACACAATAATTAAAGTAATTCTTGTCTGTGAATTAACTCTCCCAGTATTTTTGATTTGGTTTTATTTTATTTTTTGTTTTGTTACTCGATCACTTGGTGAACAGCCTGCTGGGAAAAAAAAGCATCTTAAAATGATCAAGACAACAGTAATTCTAATAATATCATTTAGTATACCCCGGCGTTTGATGGTGTCGCCATGTTAGCATGCCGCTGCTATGCTATCCATTCACTCTTCGTCATTAACTCCCGCAGAACCAATAACCGTTTCTGAGATAAAACAACTGCATGTAATATGGACTGTTTCCATTACAACACACAATGGTCCCAGTTGCATCATTTTCAAGCAATATTATTATTAATATTTATTTCCATCGTTATTACTACAGGCACTATTATTATATTAATTGACTGAACAAGCACACGCTTTCATTTAAAGCAAATTACAGAGCTCATATCTACACTTACATGGCCTCTAAGGGGGGCCAGCCTTTTGCTGAAGTTGCGGTTCGAGTAGATATACCGCAGGTTTAACACCACAAGCCCCACTGGTGGAAGCGTGCAGCCACCCACAAACACACACCCAGCTATTTACCCTCCGCCATGTCACATGTTCAACCCACTGGCCATGAGAGCGAATGGGACATTCTCTATCGTCCCCAGAAATGAGACAAGGCCTTCGTTTTGTGAGGAACAGACAGAGTGGCAGATTCCATTAGCTTGTCTCATGAACCTAGATGAGGATTTCGTTTCGCTTGTTTTTTACCTAATCTTTTGACAAAATATTAAGGATATAAGAGTGTTAGCATGAAATGTATCCTATTGACGTTTAGTACCCTATGCATGAAAACCAGCAGAATGGAGAATTTCTCACAGGTGAACCTGTGTGTGGTCTCTTCCGTTTCAATCAAGGGATCATGTGGTGCCATTTTCAACTCAAGTGTTTGGAGGGTAGAAATACGGGAAAAATATAGCTACCAAGCTTCAACATTAGGTAGTATTGCAAGTAAGATGTGACGTATGGGCCACCTAAGGATGTTTTTACTTCTAGTGAGTAGGTTGCTATGACTCAGGCCAGCTTCTAAAACGGCTTCATAACACAGCCTCATCCTCAACATCTGAGAGACATTCTGGTTCTCTTCCTCCACCTTCCCAATTTACACCCCACTTGACGTCCGGACACCCAGCTCATCGTTGTGCCACATCAGCCCTCTGCTTAATGAGGTGATGCAATGTCAATTGCACAGACAATGTTGTTGGAGAATGGAACAGGCGGTGATGAATTGCCCACGTCTGGAGCAAAGTAAACGTTATTTAAAGCAAACATACTTACATTTATGAAATGAAGATAATATTACTATTAATTATAATCTATCCACCTTTTAAGTGCTTATTCTGGTTAGAGTCAAGGGAATAACAATAGTAATTATGAATATAATTATTATTTTGTTGTGTCTATATATAATCATTCAGTTAAAAATGTATGCAAACATAATTAAACTTTAAAAATTAAAGTACCACACTGCTTTCACAACCAACCATACTGAAATACTCGAGTGTTATGGCAAAAAATAAGTATCTAAACACTGGTAAAATCCATACAGGCTGGTTGACATTATTTTATGTATTTGCAAAACGAAGCCAATGCAGAACATTATGGACAAACTGAACTTCACCACCCACACTGAGATCAGATCTGCCTGTTTACCAGTTTAGTCACCACTTGGAGGTTGTGGAAGCAGGAGCATGTTTACCTTTGCAGGTCGATCCACTGCGGTTCCGGGAAGTTGACCTCTCCGCTGAGCCACGGTGGGTCAGAGAGAATCCGACAAGGCGCCGGTGGAGGTTTGCAGAGTTCTCCTGCGTGAGCCGTGAGTGTGGCCCGCCACCACTCAGCCTGACATTTCATCAGATACTCCGGATCCAGCGCGTTTACGAAATCACCCGAACCAGAGGACTTCTGCATTCAAACGTGTGGTGACACTGCAAAGTTACTGACCTCCGGCACGTACTTCTATGGAAACACGGTAGATAACACCAAACATGGAGGAAGGGAAGAAGAAAACTGAATACGAGGCAGCTGGTATGCTTGATGTTGTTAAATTTGTGTCATGATAAGCTTCCAACTTGCTTGTCCAACCAACTGGTTTGTTAAAAGGTTGCTCTGTTTAAGGTTGTAGGATACAAAAAAATGTGTGACAGGAATTCAGCAGTTATTAGAAAACCCAGAGATGAATCCAGGCAGGCTAAATCGGAGGTGTCATACATAAATTAATAGCTAGCTAACTACCAACGACAACTACATAGATGAGTGGAAGAGATGTGGCATAGAGCAGCATTGTCAAAAATAAATCTCATCCGTTCATCTGACTGCTCTTCTGGAGTCTTTAACATGGACTATCTGGTACAAGACTGGCGTCCACGATAAACAAGATGTCTGTCCATTGCACGACACATGCACACAACTGATGGACAACACTGTGATACCAGTTGCCCTTTTGGACTACGGGAAGAAACCCAAATGACAAGCAGAGAATGGAGGCAGGATTTCAACCCCAAACTTTCAAGTGGTGAGGCCACTCTGCCATCCTAAAAATCTCCCCTTAACTGATTTTTACAAGAAAATGTGCCTCTACCCTAGAAGGCATGATAGTTAAAATGATGAAGACAAAATCTAAATGTAAGTGTTATTCCATTCATTTTAAGGGTCCACTTCATTTATTCAATAGTTCTGTATAACCTTACCCAATATAGGGAAGTGCTTAACAAAGACTGACAACAAAGCTATTAGCAGATTTTAAGCAAGCAAAGACGGACAGACAGTCAGACAGACTAACATCCCATATTATATGATAGTGACATCACATTCCAGGTAGCATCTAGTCCTGGGAAGCGCGTAGCTTATAGGGCAGGGCAGGATGCCCTCTAGATGGTATGCCATTCCATCTCTGGGCATTCGGACATGTTCACTTACACAGTCATTAATTATCTAACAGCAAATGCAGAGTCAGCAATTTGCCAGAAGGAGAGGAGGAAGAGGGCATGACAGAACCTCAACCAAATGCCAAAAGACTCTCACAAGCAGAACGTACACAGCCTTTAGGTCACAACTCTGACTTTTTCCACAGTATGCGTCGTACTGTCACGGCAACTCCAAGTCACCGCTATGAGTAATTCATACCTGAATTTTTGACCACTGGATTCGGAGAGAATTAATGTCAATCCCTGGTCTTTCCAGAGTTTCTGTGCCGCTCTTGGAACAGCAAGAGCCTGTCAATGGTCATTTGGACAGCACTGACCTGCGTGACCCATGGCAGTCTTGGAGTGGCCCAAGTTCGCACACTCAGAGGGGGGTGATTTGTGGGTTAGCTGGTGACATTAAGCTTTCATCTTCCACTTTTGTGAATTCCTGCAAGGATTTCACCCCTCCAGGGAGCCAGCCTACTTGTCAAGTCAGTGATCCCTAAAGAACATGTGCTGTTCCATTCTGAACGGAGCCTCCACTGGTTTTGGCCTGCTGCGTTTCCATGGTATTCTAAAGCACCCACCGGTTTGTTTGTGTGTAACATGGACTAAAGCTGTAGGTGTAGAATAAAACGACATTTTTAACCAATAAGTGACAATTGTATGACAACCCTCCATTAAGCCAGACATGGGCTGCACCATAAAACTAATATTTCAGCCTACTCTGGAGATGGGTGCCTCAAAAAGATGGGCATCCAGCCCCCTCCAATGGTAACTGAAAGATTTTCAAAGGTGCGTCTTAGTGAATTTGAAATTCACTTTGATACGATTCGGGCCCACATTAGCCGTACCGTGAACCGACACCTGTTTTGTTTTCAGTTTGGCCCGTTTTATGTCCCGGTGTGCGGATCACACTTGGCACTTGGCAGCTCCACGTTATTCCCGCTAAGCACTTTGGCATCACCTCGACCCCTCTTTTAACTTTTCAGCAGTTGGAATTCGCGGGAAGCTGAGGATTAGAGACTGGAAAAGTGGTAAGGAGAGACTGCCTTTTAAAGTGAGCGTCCCCGTGTACAAATATTGTCTTCAAAGCGCCGTGACACGGGAATGCATGTGGCAGGTATTGACAGTGAGATCAGGGACATACGCACTGCGCGTAAATTTCACTCTACATAGACTTCCAGTGCAAATTTGAACAGACACGTCTCCTGCTGATGGCAGAGGGAGGCATCTTGTTTACAAAGTGAGTCTCCTGTCACAGCTTACCTAATGCAATTTTCATACGCAGGATATCAACTGATCAACGCAAAACTATGACAAAGGACACATCTCATAAAAAAAGGCAGGCGTCAGAAAATATCGTTCATGATTTGTGTGAAAGCAAAATCATCAGAGGGCTTTTGTAACCCCTGTAGGATACAAAGATGTTTGGGTAATGACCCAGTCAGGATCACGAGCCCAAGATTTACCTTCACATTTATTTTCGTTAGCAGACGTTTTTGTCCAAAGCGATGTGCAAGTGATGATGCTTAGCAGCAGATTACAAACTTATGGCTGTGGAGGAGTGGACTTGGTGTAAGTGCAGCTAGGCTAAGCTTCCGGTGCATGGCAAGTACCAGTCGGGTGACCACCTAATGCGTGCCAGGGGGACTCTGAGTCACTTCAGGTTTTACCAACTACTTTCATACTTTCCTGTGCTCATCTAATTAGTTCAATTCTTCTTGTGCTTTGACTGGTTTGTTTACTTGACTGAAAGACTCATCCAACTGTTACACATTAACATTAGTGACACACGCATTATTATAGGAGACTGACCAATCAGCACTCAGCAAGAACTCGGTGCTAAAGTGAAATCCAGGTCCTTTTAATTGAAATGGTAGTTTACAAACCCCGTCCTGGTCCATACTGTCCTCCCTGACGTAGATTAGGTGGTCACCCTAAGTACAAGTGTAAGCAGTACTGGAGACAAGCGCGGGGGGGGGGGGGGGGGGGGGGGGGGGGGGGGGGGGGGGGGGGGGGGGGGGG